>JAJJMA010228176.1:13288-33619 GCA_023529015.1 Papaver nudicaule
TTACTGTGTTGAATAATTCTCTTTTAGTTCAGTTCTTGTTTTTGTTTGGGGGATAAAAAAGATGGCGGTGTTCAATGGCGGTGTTCAATAAAGAAAGATGACAATGTTCAATAAAGAAAGATCAATAAAGAAACATGAATAGAAGATCATAAGGATTTTACTGTGTTGAATAATTCTCTTTAAGTTCAGTTCTTGTTTTTTTAGGGGATAAAGAAAGCTAGTGGTGTTCAATGGCGGTGTTCGATAAAGAAAGATCAATAAATAAACATGAAGAGAAGATCATAAGGATAAAAGTCCATATGGGTTTGGAATGATTCTTGGTTTTGATGGTGGTGTTCGATGTAATGAAACAACCGGTTTTACCCTAATGTAGGTCCGCTGGTAGGCCTAACCGGTTTTGGTGCGTCGAACCCAATCTCAACCTAGACAAACACACCCTTTCTTCCATATATTGATTTATTCTTCTCACTTTCCCTCTCCCACTTCTCTTCAACAAATCCAAAATTTTCTTTTCAAGACTCATAACCTAATTTTTTTCTTAAATTTTCTCCACCCTAATTTTTTGAACTATTTCTTTTCCTCAAAGCTCAAAAAAATGTCTGACTTTGAGGTTGTAACTAATGATCCACCTGAGAGGAATGGTCAAAGAAGAATTGATCTTCAAGTGACTTTGAAGAACTCTGATGGTCCTACTAGCTAGGGTTTTAGTATTATACTCAGAGAACGAATCTGTCGTTCTGGATTGGTTGTCTACAAAAATTGGGAAACTAAAAAAGAAAGTAGTAGATGTTGAAGGGGATTTACAACATTAGCAATTTCAATATCTAGGGTTTGTTATATCTGGCCAGTTCTTCGTTTATCACCCACCAGGTAATATCCCCACTTCATTAATTTCATTTCTTTCAGATAATAAGGTTGAATGGGTTGCTATGAATAATAGTGGGGTTGTTGGAGGATTAAGAGAAAATGGCGTTAAAACTGATAGTTGGAGTTTTACTAGTGTCCAATCTAAATACAATAATGAATTGGATTACTTTATTTATCTCATTACAAGAGTTTGAACTCAAGAACAAGGAATACAGAAGATGTTCTTGATGAAATTGAGCTTGAAGACAAAATCTTGAGAGTCGTGTTTAATTTGATGAAACACGAAGTGAAGAATTGAAGAAATTGGGTAAAGAAAACAATGCTAGATTTAATTTTGGTGTTTTGTTGAATAATTCTCTTTTATTTGAGTTCTTGTTTTTGTTTGGGGGATAAAGAAAGATGGCGATGTTAAATAAAGAAAGATCAATAAAGAAACATGAAGAGAAGATCATAAGGATTTTACTGTGTTGAATAATTCTCTTTTAGTTCAGTTCTTGTTTTTGTTTGGGGGATAAAAAAGATGGTGGTGTTCAATGGCGGTGTTCAATAAAGAAAGATGACAGTGTTCAATAAAGAAACTGTGTTGAATAATTCTCTTTAAGTTCAGTTCTTGTTTTTTTTAGGGGATAAAGAAAGTTCAATGGCGGTGTTCAATAAAGAAAGATCAATAAAGAAACATGAAGAGAAGATCATAAGGATAAAATTCCATATGGGTTTGGAATGATTCTTGGTTTTGATGGTTGTGTTCGATGTAATGAAACAAAAATGAGAAATTGAAGTTGTGTGAGGAAAAAACATTACTATTAGAGTTGATTTTTCTTGTTTTTTGGAGTAATTCTTTTAGTGGAGTTCTTGATTTTGGGGGATATAAAGATCAATGAAGACAAGATCTTCAAGGATTAAATGGTTGGGTTTTAAGCCGTGGAAGATAAAAAAACATGTCAGGGTTTTGCTGTTTCATTTCCTTGTGAAAACGTGGTCCAAATATTCAAAGCAAGGAGTAGAAAGCTCAGCTTCTTTGCAAAAAGTTGTTGCTGCAGAGATATTGGTGGGTGATGTTATTTGATTGTAGTGACAACTTGGTTTGGTCAAATGTGTGACTGGATGGAGAATGCTCAACATTCTGTGGAATACTGGAAACTCCTTTTGGTTGTTATTCGTTTTCTTCGGCTCACAATCACTCAGCGTTGCTGGTATACCTCATGTTTGTCTTGGTTGCTACTATTCGATGAAGTGTAGGCATACGGTGCTATGGCTGCTGCTTTTAAATTCTTGTCGTAGATCTTTTATCTTTTGTCTCAGATATGAATGGCGTCCCTCCTGGGTAGTATCAGATATTGATGTACGTGTGTATATTGTTGTTATTTTGTTCTACACATGGTACATCAATATTTTAATGTCCATCTTACTACGTATTGTAACATTTCAAAGTAATAAATAAATATCATTCCTTATTCTGTATTTTGTAAATTTTACTTTTTTTTCTTCTTTTTTTTTTGTCAAAAGAAGCCCTTTATCCAATTTGATATCATGTTGAAGATTCAACTTGTAAAACCAAATAAGGCTTTCTTGAATCACTACCTATTTTACAGATCTGTTGATGGAGCATTTGCAGGTTTGTGTCGTTTCTAGGCTATGAAGCACGGATACTGATACGGGGACACGTATACGGGGATTCGTCAATTCTAAAAAAATGGGGATACTGATACGGCGAGATACGTACATATATATAAAAGCTTTTATATAGTAATCATTTTAAGGAATAAAAGAACACATGAAATAAATGTTATAAACCAAATATGTTATAAACAAGGACAAAAATTACAAACTAAAAAGCCTTATAAATACCATAAAGTATTAAAAAAGATGAATAAAGTAAGGCCTTGAACGGTAACCGGTCAGCGGATTGCTAAAGAATAATCAAGTCTCAGCTAGTTTACGAGTTCAATCTCACGCATCAGAGTTCCCCACATCATAGAGCTTGGGAAGCTCGTGATACGTTTGATATTCGTACTCTTGATGACTATAGTTATTAGGGCGGAATTCAAAATAACAATAGACGAAAGATAGGTAAAACGTAGACACAAGGACAGATTTACGAAGAAAGATATCTTCTCTAGATTATGAACAAGACAACATCACAATTCTCTCTTTCACGCTCACAATCTCACTAAGCTTGCTTTTGCAACACGATGGTTACCTCACAAACTTCTTCTCTAGATTTAGTAGATGCCTACGGTGTCCAAGCTATGAGCTAGGCACCTCTATATATAGTGGTTCCGTTTCCCGAAGTACTAGGAAACTATTTTCTATTCTAAGAATCCTTCTCTTTATAGGAATCCTTTCCTAAATAGAGTTCTTCCCTCAATTAACTTGAGGTCGACTAAGTTCCTAAAGAGAGTAGGATACACCTGTATCATGGGACCCCCCCCCCCCCTAGGGACTTGAACTCGGATGAGAGTTAGAAATGGAGGTTAGGGAACTCTAGAGTTCCTTTCTCCTTGTTGAATCACTTAGCCTTGCTGGGAACTTGACCTTGACATCCAATTAGGAAAGCTTCTCTTTCTCCTTGTCGTGTTTTAGTCACTCTTCGCTCCAAAATGCAATCTTTTTTCAGCGGCTCCTCTCGATCAAACCATAAGTCTTCTACGCGCGGCAAGATCATCTTGTCATCCCCATCATCATCCACTAATGGTGGCTCAAAAAACTTCAAGTATTCAGCATTAATGACCGAGTACATTCCTATATAAGGTGGTAAATCGAGACGAAAGGCATTGTCACCAATCTGGTCGAGAATAAGAAACGGTTCATACCTCAATGGTTTCAACTTCTTGCCTTCTCCCTTCAACATTTCCTTACCTAGCTTCAACCATACCATGTCACCAACACCAAAATTACAAGGAACAAGATGCTTGTCATGTTTTGCCTTGTATTTAGCTTGTGACTTCTTCAAGTGCTTCAACGGTCGCATGAATTTGAGAAATATTCTCCAAGAACTTTTGTGCCTTTTGTATCTCACTTCCTTCTTTTCCCCAACTGTTGTATCACTTGAAAACACCAAATCGAAAGGACTAGGCGGTAAGTACCCATAACACGTCTTGAAAGGAGACTTTCCCAGAGAACTGTGAACCGCTCTATTGAAAGCAAACTGTAGATATGGTAGACTCTCATCCCAAGCCTTAGGATGTTTAGAATTATATCCGCGTAACATGTGAACCATAGTCCTATTGACCACCTCCGTCTGCCCGTCTGTCTGTGGATGAAAAGTTGTACTCTTCTTCAACCTAGTGTCCATCATCCTCCACAAAGAATCCCAAAAATGACTAAGAAACCGACTATCCCTATCAGAAATAATCGAAGTAGGTAAACCAAAATGCTTCCACAATGCTCGAAAAAGAGCTTCGCTGCACCCGCTCTTGTCACCGTCTTTGTACATGGAATCAACGCAATCATCTTGCTAAACCGGTCAACCACAACGAACAAGTAATCATGACCCGACTTGGTCTTCGGTAATCCACCAAGGAAATCTATAGAAATACTCTCCCAAGGTCTTGATGGTACCGGTAATGGTAGATATAACCCATGTTTCCTGTTTGAGGGTTTAGATGTGCAACACAACTTACAACCTCGAACAAACTTAGCCACATCATATTGCATCTTTGGCCAAAAGACATAACGTCGTAGGTTGAGCAGCGTTTTATTCATCCCAAAGTGTCCAGCAACTCGAGATGTATGTGCTTTTCTCAACCATTTCAATAGATCCCCATCTTCCGGAATGCACAATAACTGACCTTTCTATAGTAACCCATCTCGGAGTTCATACCCACCTTTCAAACCACCTTTCACTTTCTCCAACACCTTCTTGAAGTCTTTACTGGATGTGTATGACTCCAATACTCTTAAGGAACAATTGGTTGAAGTCGCATAGCTACCAATAAACTAACTGGTGGTCTTAACAACATATCGGCCAACTTGTTAGTAACTCCCTTCTTGTACTTGATGACTATATGAAATGCCATCAAGTAGGACATCTACTTCATGTGCCGACCTTATTGTAATTTGGTTTGTGCATGTAGATACTTCAACGGTTTATGATCCGAATGCACCACCACTTCCTTACCTAAAAGATATACTCTCCAATGTTTAACACTGTTAGGGCATTGTCCGGTCAAACCCACTAGCGTTGGTATGTCAAGCTGGTTGTCAGTTTTAGGTGTCAAAACTCAATCTTGATTTAGCCTACTAGAGTTTAGATTTCGGAATTGGGATATAGAAAAAGTAGTAGAGACCTTGAAGACGAAGACTGTGAAGACAAAGGAGACATCAATTATTCTTCATCGACAAAAGGTTAGTAGGAGTTATGACTATTATGGAAATTCTTCTATTATACTTATTCTATCTTTCGAAATGATCGGCTACTTTAGTAGAGATACTAATAGCGGTTGGGATCGTATTCTTGTTTACATGACCATGTGTTATGTTGGTATTTGTTCCCATAAATACTAAGGTTACAAGAATGCATGAGATAGATTCGATACCATTTGTCCATTGCAATGGTTTTCTTGCAAATCACTTGTTGGATATGGGTGAATCTAAAGGAGTACTCTTGAGCAAGAGTCCAGTGGATTATAGCTGAGGGCGTCTAACACGTCTAAGTACTGGCCCAGCCTAGAACTTCCAGCGGATCCAGTTAAACCCTAGTTTTGAATTAAGGCGGTTCCCGAACCGGTTCGTGAACAGTGACTTGGGATTTTCTCCTGAGTTCTAATGCATCAATTTGTACACGTACATGTACGTGAACCACAGATTCGATGTATCTGGCCGGAATTCAGAAGGATGGTTTGCGAACCGTCCAAGGTGAATATTCTCTGGAATTTTCACACGGGTTAAACTCCGACTCCTTTATCTCTTAGTTGGACTTGTTTATCACGAAAATATCTTATGTGATCCATCTAACGAATCTCAATGAGTCAATAAGATAAAGATTATCTCTGGTCTGTTGGATTTCTATCTTGAAGTGTTTTTGAGCTAACAAAACACTTGGCAGATAAATGTTAAAAGAATTTCAATTGAGATAAATCTATGTTTACTTGGTTTACAAGTTAGGATTTCCTAAACTTGTGGCACAAGTAACTAGTTGCTTAATTCCAAAGCAACCTATCTTATTGAGTGCTATAAATAGAGGATTATGGGACGAAAAACCGCAAGCATCAAGCATACGTGATATTTCTCTGTAGAATTGATCGTAAACTCTTTTCACTTCGGTGAATGCTTGTTGTGGTATAGTCATCCTCTATTAGGTAGCAGTTCCTCTGTGGGAATTACCTAACAACTATAAAGACTTCTCTTGAGAGTTGGGAAGCATAGGTAGGAGATTGAGACCTTAGTGGTTGAAATCAGAGTAACCTGTAACCTTGGTAACCTAATCACGTTCTTGTCTATTCTACGGTCCTTCTCTTCTGATATAAGGCCATTCAAGAACTGATATGTTACACACAGGGTTGAAAGAAAGCAACGCACGGCTGCACTCGGTGTTGTAACACTACGCCACAGGGACCGGTTTACAACGGATATAGATGTTGCGCCGAATTAAAGCAACGTCTATTAGCGTTGCGAAAACGGCGTTACAAATTTTTGGTAACGTCTAATAACGTTGCTGTAATTAATTAAAGCAACGTACGTTACGTTGCTGCAAAACGTTTCTTTAACTAATTAAGGCAACGTTACTTACGTTGCTACAAAAACGTTGCTTTAATTAATTAGCAACGTAAATGACATCACCACTTCCGTTGCCCTTTTGTTTTATGCAACGTAAGTGACGTTACCACACGTCACCACTTCCGTTGCTCTTTTTATTTAAAGCAACGTTTTTATAAATAAAGCAACGTCTATTAACGTTGCGGAATTTATAATTAAAATTAAATTAAAATAAAATAAATAAAAATACAAAATAAATAAATTATGTATTTAAATTAAAAAAATGTATTGCAATATCTGTACAAAAATACGTATTAAATTCTATATTTGAACTACAAATACGCTTAAAGAAAATACCTTTACTTACAAACATATACAAACAAAATGTTTACTTTTCTGCTTATTCAAAGATTTTCAGGTTTTCAAATTGTTAACAAGCATTCGTAAACAAACCTCTGCTGCATCTTCCCCACAAGCAGCAGTCTTAGCAGCATTTTCCATTCTCTGAGCCTCATCTGCGGAACATATAATGAGCATATTTAGCTACTAGGGCATATAATTGAAAGGCAAAAATGACACAAAAAAAAAACCAACAGAACCAATTATGAATACAAGGACAAAATGGAACAGAAGACAAAGATATCAACACATCAAAACGACAAGGATGGTCGACACGCTGCAGCTGTAAGCTAAGCAACTCACCGTGCTTCCGAATATTTGACAATTTTCAGTTTGCTACAATGTGGGAGCATATGAAACAATCCAAGAACCAAACCAGCTTACTAGTGTCACTAGGGACCCTGCTGTGCCCTTCATGTGTATCAGAAATATCTACAATGGGCAAATTCATAGATATGTGTTCATTCGCCCCGTTCTTTCAGAAATTCGATTTCAAAACCAACGCAGGTACCTTACCTCGGACATAATAACCCATGGTATCCCACCCATGCCTAATGAGAAAGATCCCGTGTACACCTGAATTCACAAGTCACATGATACTGGAGGTTAAGTAGCCATCAAATTTTTTTCCTGTCTAGTTCATTCGGACAAACAAGACAGGGTCTTGTTGAATAATTTTTACTCCAGTGATGATAAAAAAAAAGGAAGCAGAAATGTACATTACCAGAATGCCAGTAAGGGCCAATATTGGACTCAGTTCTTTGGAGAATTGGCTACCCTGCTTGTGAGAAAGTACATTATTTGAGAAAACAAGAATATCCGAAACACGAAAACTGCAGAAATTAGAATGTAATTTAATGAATATGCAAGGACCTTTTGTTACTTAACATACCTGCAAGAGAAACGACAATCCTGCTAGGCAACAACCCAAGCAAGTTCCAGCTGCAGAAACCTAGACATGGTTGTATATATGTCATGTTTGCTCCATCACTGACGTAATCTAATAATCTGAACGAGGCGATATCCTACCATAAGAAGTGGTCTTCTCCCGGATTTATCCATTAGAAGCACACCCAATGTTGTCATGGGTATCTGCATAAACACTTTGTGAGAATTTAAACGACAAATGAAAATTGCGATTTTTCATAGTGTTTAGAGAGATTAAAAGACCTGAACTGCAACCATTGCTATCGTTCCAGCATTACCCGAAGAGAAACCTAGCAAGAAGAGTAGGAGTGTGACTTCAATAACAGACTGAATGTGCATTTAGATGAAGATCATTTGTTGCTTACCAGCCGAAACAAAAATTGAGCTCGAGTAGAATGCAATTCCATTAACACCTCCAAATTGTTGTAGGACCATTAGTCCAACTCCAACCTAATTCAAAAGCAACACCAACATATAAGATTCCAAACTTGATCAGACAAGTGATGTAAAGTTTATTATACAAAAGAAAGTTTACAATGAGCGAATGAGCATATTTTCTCTGAAACAAGTCCAAGGTTTTGGCTCTTGGTAGTCGTTGAATGGTCTCGGTATAATCCTGTAGAACAGAAAGGAATTCAGAATCCGAATTGCTTTTCAAAACCTCAGCCTGGTCATGGTAAACATACTCTGATTTCTTCAGCTTCTTCAGCATGGCATGATAGTACAGCATCACATGATCCACGAGAAACAGACCATAATCTAGCAGTCCAGTCATCACTTCCAGTAATTACAGTGTCTCCAATCATCCTTATTGACCTGTGCGATTGCCACAATTGAAACACCAACTTAGAATCCTCATACATATTTAGACGACAAGAAGGCAAGTGAGTACTCTTCTAATCCAATTTTGCTTACCGGATCCATTTTGTGTGCCCTATTAGCTTGTGCATCTGTCTACCGACACGGATGTCCCAAACATTCGCAACCCTACAAAAGAACAACCAATTATTGGAATTATGCTCATTATTAACATCAGAGATTTAAGCATGGAACTTTAAAGCACATACACATCTCTGCCGGCAGCAGCTAAGATTCCTGTAGAGTCATCATACTCCATGCAATGAACTGCACTTGAGCAACGACCTACAGTAGCCACACAAGTATCCGTTCTCGCGTCCCACATCTTTATACTTCCATCATGGGAAGAAGTGAGGACACGCTCTCCTGATAACATCCGTATAGAGCTGACCTGAAAACAAATTAACGAGGGTAAAGTCAAGCATCAATCTAGTTATATATGTGTTTTCAACTTTGGAAGTAGAGAGAGATGGTTGTATTCATGTAAGCTTGACACAAATAACATAAAAAATTTATATGGCAGCAAAACCTGTGCATCATGGCCCTTTAACTCTTCTAGAAGTTGGGTTGTTTGCTTATCCCAAACAATGACAGTTTGGTCATCTGATCCAGATACCACCTTCCCTCGGTCAGAGCTGATTGCACGGACAGCTCTGCGGTGAGGGAAAACAAGAAAGAAATAACGACAATTAGTTTGATCAAGAAATTCAAATAACCATTCAATCTCTAAGGTACCAGCGTTACGATGAAGCACAAGTCAAATATTTGGAGCTGGATGATAAGCACAAGAACCGGTTCTCACAGGGGTTCGACCTCCTTTTGATATGTAGTTGTACCAACCGAGCTCAGTCATTGTAGCAGCAATTCTTCCTACCAATTTGGCACCAATGTATACAACTAGAACTTCTATCTCGACCCAGGAGATGATTCCTCAAAATTTGCATCAAAACAGCACTAAATTAATAGCCAAAATATCAAAATTTAATATCGTATTCAAATATACATCATATGATCTCTGATGCTCAGAAAAAACTTCCTAACCCAGTGATTCATACAACATAAACCACTAATCCAGATCACAATATAAGAGCTTAAGAGTCCTGGAGTAGATCGAATAGCTTAAGAGTCCTGGAGTAGATCGAATCTCCCTGAATCTAAACAAGACAAAACCAAAGCATACCCTTTGCAGGAATCATCACAAAAACAAAAACCCATAACATCATACATCATACTTTCAAAGAAAAAACAAAAAATTTAGGTCAAAATCAAAAAAATCAGGAACAAAATTAATTTCTAGGTCAAACATAAATCGAGAACAAAAGCATATAGGGTTAAGGTTTATAACTGTAGAATCAACGAATTTTACCTACGTCCACAAACAAAATCAACCCAGTACACATTGAGACCTAACCCTAGATATCAAACCCAAAATTAAAAATAACAAACGAAATTTTTGGTCTGAGGTTTTTGGGTTTCACCAACAGGGAAAGAAGAAGGTGGAGAAAAAGAAGATGAAGACGAAAGTTTTGGTCTGAGGAGATTTTTCTTCTGTTTCACCAACAGGGAGAGATGAAGATGGAGAAAAAGAAGAGAGAGTGAGTTGGTCGCGATGAGTTCGAAGACTCTAAATGAAAAATATGAAGATAAAATGATATATAAACCAAGTAATTCTATTTTCCAGTAAAAAGACAAATAAGCCCCTGCATTTGCAACGTTAGTCAACGTTGCCACACCGTTGCCTAGTTAAAAAAAAATATATATATATTTACAGCAACGTTATTAACGGTGCGCAACGTTAATAGACGTTGCATATGCGGGAAAAAAAAAACGTTGGGAATCGGGCCATATGGCGTAGTGTAAGACCTAGTTAGCTCCAGTTATATAAGTTTCTTAAGTGATTCTTCGTTTACAACTGAAGTAGAGACAAGTTGGGCATAGTTTACTCGGTTTACTTGTCAGCCCCCGCTTGTAAGTAGATTTCCGTATGACCTGGAGAAATCCGAAGGAAGTCACTTTGTGTATGTCAAACTGATAGAGGACAGTTCAAACATACAGTTGATAATTGAGGTTGCAAAGCCGGAATTATTGACAAAAGCCTTTAACAACGGTTAAATCAACTCCTAGGCCTGTAAAGGACGTCAGAGTGACGATCTGTGGGGGATCTAGAGACGGAAGGAGTGCGACAATAGCCAGTTCACTTGGAGGGTTAGAATTGGTCTCTGCTACATCCCAGACCGAAGTCTTATAGTAGGCTAGTGTTTGTACACAGTTTGTACTGTGCGGTGTTCTATCTGGACGAGGTCCCGAGGTTTTTCTACAGTTGTAATTTTCTCGTTAAAAAAAATCTTTGGTGTCTTGTGTGCTTTACTTTCCGCATTATATTCTATGATTATATAATTAAAGCAAACACAAGAAGTACGTTATTAATAACCTGATCGTTGTCCCCAATCCATCCATTGGATTTACCAAGACCTTGTTTTGTGTCGGACTGATCCTTGAAATCCAAACTCAGGTTACAGATTTGGATATTGATTTTTGAGATCGTCCAGATCTGACCATAAGACTCACGAGCCCAAACGTAAAGTTGGTTATATTTCGGTACCCTGCTTTTTCAAACACATTGATACAAGGTATAAAATTCCTTGTCGTAAGGCTGATAGTTCTTAATAGCACCCGAGAAAAATTCTGAATGGTACTCCACTGGCTTTACCATCTTGTAGTAACACTCCTCCCAATGCATAGTTAGAAGCGTCTGACTCAACTTCAAAAGTACGTTTTAAATTAGGCAAAGCTAATACAGGTGCTTCTGAAATCATTTTCTTTAGTAACTGAAAAGCGTCTTTGTGGGTCGGCTGCCAATCAAACTTTTCCTTAGCCCCTGTCATACCATGTAGAGGCCTAGCAATAGTAGAAAAATGCCTAATAAACTTGCGCAAGTGTGTGCAAGCACCCAAGAAACTTCTGATTTCCGTCACTGTGCTAGGTCTTGGCCAATTAGTGATCACCTCAACCTTCCTTGGATCAATCTTACGTTTCCCACCACCAACAATGAAACCGAGATATACCAACTCTTCCTTTCCAAACTCACACATCTTTTCGTTCAACTTCAGCTGGCCTTTATGTAACACTTGAAATACCTTCTTAACGTGAACAAGATGTTCTTCCCAAGTTTTGCTATATACGAGGATATCATCCAAGTAAACTATGACAAAATCTTCTATAAAGGGTCGCAACAAATCATTCATCAAACGCATAAACGTCGCTGGAGCATTACACAAAACAAACGGCATCACCAACCATTCGAACAAGCCTTGTTTGGTCTTGAAAGCAGTCTTACATGTATCATCTTCTCGCACTCTCACTTGATGATAACCAGATTTGAGATCCAATTTTGTAAAGACTCGAGCACTCTCCAATTGATCCATCATGTCATCTATCCGTGGTAACAGGTAGCGATTCTTGATTGTGATCTTGTTCAAGGCTCGGTAATCTATACACATACGCCAGCCTCCATCCTTCTTTGGCACCAACAACACTGCTGATCCACATGGTGAAACACTAGGCACTATAACTCCTAACTCAAGAAGTTCTAAGACTTGTATCTTTATCTCCTCGGATTCTTCCACGGATGTGCGGTAAAGACCCACATTAGGTAGATAACTCTCCCCATCAACATGATCCCGTGTTCCACACACCTCTTTGGTGGAAATCCCTTGATTTCTGAAAACAAATCTTCATATTTCATCTTCAACCTACCTGAGTCGTCTTCTTGTTGTTTAGACAAAGTAGTCAAACAAACTCTACTCGGCTTTTCTTCTAGAGAATGGATCACAAGGAGAATAAAATTGGTACTAGCATTCACCAACCGCTTAGCATGAGTGGCTGTAATCATACTTTCTCCTTCAAGGGGAGACTCTATAGCCCGAATTACATAAACTTCACCTTCTTTCTTAAATTTGTACTTCGGCTCCCTTCTATGTAGAGTAGCATCTCTGTCCCATAAATAAGGACTTCCCAGTACAACCTGACATACATCCAAAGGCACTACGTCGCATGTAACCTCATCAATGAATGACTCATCTAGGGAAAACTTGAACGTACATTGCTGCGAAACTTGTAACCCTCCTTCCTTTTGGAGCCACCCTAACGGATATGGATTTGGATGTTTAAATGTATTCAAACCTAGCTTTTGTACTAAAGAATTTGAAAGTAAATTATTCTGACTTCCTGGATCAATAACAACATCAACTAATTTTGTCTTAACCTGCATATTCACAAGGAAGAGTCGTTCCCTAGGATCATCTCTTGTAGGTCCCTCCTTTGCTCCTATCATTAGAGAAAACTTTGAACTGGGTTCCGTTAGTCCTTGAACTTCTCTTGGAGCTTGAGCAACTAGTGTGGTCCCTCTTGGCTTAAGATGAGGATGCTTCTCCCAACACTTGTCTACTACGTGCCATGTTGCTTGCAATGTGTGCAAGACAAACCTCCTTCGTCGTTGAACTTCTCTTAGTATTTGCTTCTTTCACCTCCTTTGACGCAGGTGCCTTCAGATTTCACCTTTGGGTTTCCCTTCGAGTCAGCTTTCTTAAGCCTGCCTTCAATGGCATGAGCTTTTACACTTGCTTCAGCGATGGTATCGACTGAAAACATCTTCAACTCCTTTGGTATATAGTCATGGAACCCAGAATGTACTTCATATAGATAACATTAACACCTAAGCCTAAATCCAAAACCATAGATTGGTTCTGAAATTCTGAAGTATATTCTTGCACGGATTGGTTGTATGCTTGCTTCAAGTTTTGCCACTTGAGCCATCTCTCCTCAAGGTAGCCAACCAGATAAAATTGTTTCCGTATGACTTCATTGAACTTCTTCCATGACAATACTCCTTGGTTCTGTCTTCTAAGCTTTCCACCATATTAGAGCATGCTTTTGTAGCTTCAATGTCGCACAAGCAATCTTTTTCCCTGAATTGAACTTGTCAAAGGAAAAATACGTCTCTAGACGCTCTATCCAATCATCCAATTTCTCTACATCGATGCTCCCATCAAAGTATGAAATTTTAAAACGGAAATCGATTTTCAGAATATTATTATGTTTCTTACCAAGAATTTTGGTTTCTTTAGGTTCTTTGGTTTCTTCTACATCCCCTAAGTCTTCTTCTTCCTCATCCTCTGGTTTCTCCTCTTCTTCCTCAGCTTCCGAAGCCTCGGATGGAGTCTTGGTCTTCTTTGTCTTTGACTTGGGCGTATTGGAAAGAATACATTCCTTCAACTCTTTAAGAGTATCTTGAATTGACTTCATATTTGTTTGAAGCGTAGCTACCTTCTCCTCAGTAGTCTTCAGAGTATCATCACTATTAGGTTCTCCACCTGGCTTTATCCTAGGGTTCCTTTTCCTCTTAATGTCTTCCTACTTTACGAGTAACTCACCAAGTTTCTTGTAGGGAGATCTAGTGAACACCATAAGCCACAATACTTTCCTAAGAATCTAACCTGCTTCTGATACCAACTTGATACGTTTGATCTCCGTACTCTTGATGACTATAGTTATTAGGGAGAAATTCAAAATAACAATAGACGAAAGATAGGTAAAACGTAGACACATGGACAGATTTACGAAGAAAGATATCTTCTCTAGATTATGAACAAGACAATATTACAATTATCTCTTTCACGCTCACAATCTCACTAAGCTTGCTTTTGCAACAAGATGGTTACCTCACAAACTTCTTCTCTAGATTTACTAGATGCCTACGGTGTCCAAGCTATGATCTAGGCACCTCTATATATAGTGGTTCCGTTTCCCGAAGCCTACTAGGAATCTATTTCCTATTCTAAGAATCCTTCTTTTAAAAGAATTCTTCTCTATATAGGAATCCTTTCCTAAATAGAGTTCTTCCCTCAATTAACTTGAGGTCGACTAAGTTCCTAAAGAGACTAGGATACACCTGTATCAGCTCGGACCCGGTCACGACCAACAACTTCATTCACTGATTAGTATTATTTTTATCAAAAAGCATTGTTTGTATTATACTATATTATATATATTATAATATATGGATAATTACAAAATTTCTATAAATATTTGTAATCTGTTATAAATATATTCCAAGTATCCCTTCTAAAGTATCACAGAGGTATCTCAAAGTATCCCTCTACCCTTTTGGTAATTTAAAAAAAAGGGATACATAAAATGGAGTATTCGTTACGTATTTTCAAGTATCCCCAAGTATCCAAACAAGTATTCGTGCTTCATAGTTTTTAGGTCCTCACTAAGATGCAGAACCAGATTGGTTCAACATTCATGTCAGAATTGCAACAAGGTAAATTCTCGTCTGCATGCTACAATGCTAAATTACTTATTGTGTTGGATGGAACGCTATATTGGATGGAAATAACTGAAGGAAAGATTATGGCTTTTGATTTGGCTAATGAAGAGTTCCGAATGATCTCATCATTACCATGTGGCTATGGTTCTTATTCTTCTCGGAATAGCCTGAAAATATTGGGAGGGCATTTGTGTGATGTTCATCTACAATTAGGTGACCGTCTTGATATATGGTCATTTAAAAGTAAGCAACAAAGCAAGTATAGTTACGATGAGAAAGAGGGGTATTTGCCTCGGAGTTGGTGCTTGGAGTTCAGCATACCATGTCTAAGCAAAAACAAGGTTAGTACCTACGATCCATTTTCTCTCACCGAGAACAATGAAGTTCTATTGTGGTTGAATGAAACAACACTTTGTCGTTATGACCCATAGACTAAAACGCTGGACAAAATAGTGGATCTAAATCCGAATAATAGTGTGAGAACTTGTCAGGTAGTTCCATGCTTGAATTGCTCTGTGTCCTTAAGAAGACTAGGAGTGAATTCTAAGAGAAGATGATTGTCAATTACTGGAGTTGATTTTCAGAGCAGAAGGCTTTCGTCTCGAGGTCAAATCCTATGGGAAGTTAGTGCAAGCACCTAACACAATTTTTTATTTTTTATTTTTTTTTTCTCTCTCTCTCGGGACGTGCACAAAACTACCAAAACCAAACAAATAGCCGTAACAAACCAAACCTTGAAATGAAAAAAAAAAAAAAAAAAAAACTCTCGGGACATATCTTCTTTCCCTTGCTTGCAGCTCTGGGTTAAAAGAGCTTAAAAAAACTCTCGTCCCCACTATTTTCCTCAGAGCTCTAGAACTCAGTGCCAGGTTTTCGACCCTGTCTCTCTTGTCTGCCAGAAAAATCAATTACCGGATTTACCATCATGCCTCCCAAAACCATTTATCGGATTTACTATTCATTGAGTAAGGTTAACGCAAGCCTTCACAATGATGTTGAGCTGAAGTGTCCCAGTAATTTAAAGCCTTCGGCCTTCTCCAATCGCAATTTCTGCATACCATGTTTTTTTTCTTCTAAATTTATATAGTTACACCTGAAATTCAAAGTCCGAGGTTCACCAAAACACATTAAATTCAACAACAACAACAAAAATGTTCATGAAACTATGTTAAATTGACTGGTGGTAGTTAATGATCCACGATTCACATTCCCATTCCCCTAGACCGAAATGGCAATTTTAAATATGTGGAAACCAAATGAGTTTTGTTTAGGATCAATTCCTGAATAAGAGTAACCATAGGCACCCCGATATTATGATAAGGGGCACTTTCAATCTAAACTAGGAAAGTGGTAGTAAGATTGACTAAAAAAGAGTTGTATTCAAACATCAAACTAGGAAACCGGGGTAGTCTATAAATAAGACCTCTGGGGTGTGGCTTGGTCATCAATTTTTCCAGAAAGCTACACAGAAAAGATAGCTGCGATATTTTTTTTGATTAAGAGGGATATCTTCTTGAAGTTGAATATTAATCAAGAGAACTTTCAAGTACTTGAAACATTAATCAATGGCACATAGGTTCTTGCAAAACCCTGAAGCGGATGGACTGGAGCGTTCTGGTATTCCCATTCTTTGTCATTCATGCCTTGGTGATAAGCCTTACATAGGACTGGTACGTGTTATCTTGCTAAATCAGGAAATACCTAAATTTGTATCACAATTTCGATTATCGTCAACTGAAACTTGCCTGTTTTTGTTTTTTCTTTTGTGTCTTTAGACTAAAGCAGATTTCGACAATGAATGCAAGATATGTAGGAGACCCTTCACCTTTTTCAAGTGGAGGCCAGATCGTGAAGGTAAATACAAGAAGACGGAGATATGCCGGACATGTAGCAAGATAAATAATGTGTGCCAGGGATGCTTCTTGGTTCTTGAGCAAGGGCAAAGCCTTACCGAGCAACAAAGTCTTAGAAGTTAGGGGCAGCAAAACCCGTCTAAGCACAATGCTTGACCTTGTTACATTGGTTGATCAATGGCTGTAACAATGCTAGATTTAGGATTGCAACTTTTACACTGTTTTCATTTCCACAATAATCAGAGTCACATCACAAAATACTACCTTCAGCTTTCAGGCTAACAATGCAGACCAAAATGGAAAAATTCAATTCCGAATAAGTAACCATCAGAATAAACACCGTCCACCGATCTGGATCAGTTGGTTTTACCGAGAGTCTGGACATCAGTTCGTCAGACCTTTTTTCTGAAGCTTGTCCATCAGAAAATGCGCTAACGATGCATATCCCATCTCTCGAGCTATTATCAGAACCATATCAAAAACAAGCACGGAAGTCAGTAAGGAAATTTATTAAAAAAAGAAACGGTGAACTGCATAAGATAAGTTTATTTATACCTTCAAAAATGGCTATTCCAGTTGGGACCATCTTTCTTTTCTTTAGGCAGAGTGAACTGTAGATACATCGAGCAACAATACTGTTAATCGCTTTCAGCATTACTAGTTTGAACGGTAAACAAAAATTGCTCACAAGAACAAGACTCTTGAATAAATCTGCTTTATTCTAATTTCTAATGCTATAATTTGTATCTGTTGTTATCTTATCTTAGTGCCTAGATTTACCGATCGAGCAAAAACGATGTAACAAGCTGAGGAAAATCACCTGTTACTCATCCAATACGGCCTAATTCCTTTGTTTTCTATGCAATGAGGGCACATCCAATCCTTGTTAGCTCTCACTTCTTCGAGTTCTGTCAGCACGAAGTTCGGTAAAAGAATATAAGGATTCAGTCTTTTCTTCTGTAAAACAATGTGACAGACAAGTTAAACTTATTAATTCCTGCATCTGGTTTTGATTTCAAGTAGTTAAATAACATTCCTAAGAAGAGGGGTCGCTGATGGCAGTATCAAACATCGGAATAAGAAAGGTGATTGAGTGATTGTGCTGATCCACTTGTAGTGCGGGTAAAGAACTCAGCTAGCCTTTCATTCTAGTCTCGTATAATCAAGATTGGCAACCTGCGCCCTATTGACTATTAGAGTCCCCCACCACACATGATGGTTGGGGTTTGTAATTTAAAGGTGGGCCTAGGGCGATGTAAATTAAATTCATTTGACTTACCTTGACACAGGCTTGAAAAAGCACGCCATTGCCTTGCGGACCGAACAATTTGTCTTCCCTGCAAAGCAAAAACATTGAAAACTGACTGAAGAGTACGTGATTTAGTCATTTAAGAATTCATCACAAGATCTTAATGTAGTTGTGTGGTTATCAATGCATTGCTGATCATTATCATGATCTTCACAATGCTTGCAAACTTCCTCCCCAAATAGTTTCTTTTGCCTGCATTCACGTATTATTGCATTTATAATTTGTGATACTATATCTCAACTTGCCATCTAGATTAGATTCGAATAAACTTCCTTTAAAATAAGCATTCAGTTCACATAGTGTGCATCATGGAGATGTTTCCCAGAGTTGATTTCACGATTATTGTAGAATTTGGTACTTTCCAGGGAAAACCTTATTTTTTTAGTTTCAACATTTGTTCACTGATTCCACCACTATAACTGACTATTGATAGTTCAAGGTCAAACAACAGAAATCTTCTCTATTATCAACTTGCATTTCCTTCCCTGTGTAAAACTTCATTATGACAAGTACAAACCATTTGGTAACCCCATACTGCTAAGACCATTCACGATTTTCCGCGAGTTCACAGAAGAATCTTTCGTAAGCTTTAAGAACTTAAGTTAATCCATGAAACTGAAAATAAGCTTCTAACATAATGCACAATTATGAGATGAACACAAACCGGTCTAATCATGTGATTCATATCAATTATCAATAGCTATATCAATTAGCAAACTGAGTGGGTAAAATTAACAAACTTCTTATGTTTCACAGCCACACATACTGAATGAATGGTAAAGAAGAACATATACCTGCAAAAGTGGCCTCATATCCCAAACACAGGATTATGAATACTTCCTCTACTTTTCTGCTATAGCAATGCCTAGATAAAGCATCCGAAGATTTTTTGTTATTCTCTTCAAGTTCCCTCTCTTTCGCATCAAACAATTTCCATTGATTCTCTTCATAGAATCCAACTCGTCCTGAAACACAAGGAAAATTCTTTCATTAAATTAACAAAAACCCAAATCTATTTAAGGGGTTTTAGAAGAGAAAGAAATGAAAAACCTTGACGTGAAGATATCTGGGTTCCATTCAATCTGGTAGTTTGAATAAAAATAAAATTGCTCAAAAGCACAAGACTCTCGTATAAATCTGCTTTAGTCAAATGCTTCAATTTGTATCTGTAGTTTTCTTATGTCAGTGCCTAGATCTGCCGATTGAGCAAAAAAGATGTAACAAGCTTAGGAAAAGCACCTGTTACATATCCAATACGGCCTTTGTTTTCTATGCAATGAGAGCACATCCATTCCTTGTTTGCTCTCACTTCTTTGAGTTCTGTCAGCACGCAGTTCAGGAGAGAAATATAAGAATTTCAGACCTTTCTGGCGTAAAACAAAATGTAATAGACAAGTTCAACTTAGTAATTCCTGCATCTGGTTTTGTTCTCAAGTAGCTAAATAACATTCCTAACAACAGGGGTCACTGATGGCAGTATCAAACACCAGCGTACGCAATGTAATTGACTGATTCTGATGATCCACTATTAGTATGGATATAGAACCTGCTGGCCTTTCATTCTAGCCTCGTATAATCAAGATTGACAACCTGCATCCTATTGACCATTAGAGTCCCCCACCACACATGATGTTTGGGGTTTGTAATTTATGAGCGGGGGCCTGAGGCGATGTAAATTGATTACATTTGACTTACCTTCACCATATCTAACCTTGAGACAGGCTTGACAAAGCACACCATTGCTAGAATTGCAGAACGAACAATTTGTCTTCCCTGCAACGCAAAATCATTTATTACTGACTGAAGAGTATATGAATTAGTCATCTAAGAATTCATCACAAGATCTTAATGTAGTTGTGTAGTTACCAATACATGGATGATCATAATCAAGGTCTCCATAATGCTTGCAATCTTCCTCTCCACATAGTTTCTTTTGCCTGCATTCACGTATTATTGCATTTAAAAGTTGCGACACTATAACTCAATTTGTCATTTTGATTAGAGTCAGATAAACTTCCTTTAAAATAAGCATTCAGTTCATTTAATGTGCACTATTGATAGTTCAGTGTCAAACAACACAAATCTTCTCT
>JAJJMA010228186.1:0-14408 GCA_023529015.1 Papaver nudicaule
ATCACATGGACCAGTGGGAGAATGTAAGATAATTTCTACATGGGTAGAAATATCTCTTGGGCCCATGTGAATAATCTGGGATAATATGGATATTGCTAAGCCTATTGGGTTTCCATAAGAAGTAGTCCTAATATCTCTTCCTTGATGGACGGTCGAGATCTAAAGCTAATCTTAAATCCTAGGACCTTGGTCCTCTCTCTACCTATCAAAGGAACTCTATTACCATCACAATAGTGTTCAAGAAAATAAACAACTCATTTCATATAAGGGCTAAGAGAGAGATACTGAGAGTGCCATAAAGTATTACGGCTACTACAAAATGATTGGAGAAGTACGATGGATTAGCGTTACCAGGTATTCCTTATAAACTACTCTTGCATATTTTATTGGTGATTATCATGAAGTTCACGATCCTGCGATTAACGTATCTATAAATTAAAACTAACAGTTGGTATCAGAGCTAGTGTTTAGAACTCGTGATTGTCCATTAAAAATATGCAATAATCGAGTTATCGATTTGTTTGTGACCATAATCCTGTTCTTGCGAGTGTCCATGTGCTTGAATTTCACATCTAAAGATCACCATGTTCAATAATGTTTTATGATACATGTTAAAGAAGACAACCATGGATTTAATTTGAATCAGTAAGGGTCGACTAAAGGAATATGAAAAGGTTTTTTCTTCTTCTTCTCTTTTCGTCTTTGGGCCTGTGGCTGTGATATTCACCGGATATAATTAACGGCCCAGACTATACATGCAAATCTAAAGATTTAAAAGCCTAAGTGATAAAAGCCCCCACGTCGCGCGGTGATAATACCACAACTTTCTATTGGCCGAGAGAGGGCTTCTATGGTACAGACATTATAAGGAGGACACTTGGCCTCTTATGATTGGTTTAAAAATACTTACACCATGTTTACACTTCTTTAAATAATCACCCACGTTAGTGACGAACACCCACTTTACTTAACTCAAATTTAGACCAATTAATATTTGCCAAATATATCTTGAACTAACTCCGTCGTAAAAGAGAGTTACCTATATTAAACCCGACCCTGTTTGGTTTTTTTGCTCGCCCTTCAGGGGCATGTTTCTGTCTTTTTAGGTTAAATTCCTCAATATATCATATACTCCCTCCGTCCCACATAAATTGAGCTAGTTCTATTTTGATTTTGTCCCACATAAATTGAGCTAGTTCTATTTTATACCATGAACTTTCAAAACTACCCTTCCTAAATTAAAAGAAGAGTGGTCCCATGAGAGAGAGTGAAGGTAAGATAATAACAATAGTTGGGGGTAAACATGAAGAAAAAAAAACTCTCTCTTCCATGCCTTAATAATTGTGCAAATCCCAACTAGCTCAATTTATGTGGGACGGAGGGAGTACTATATATATATATATATATATAAGCGAATCCTCTCTCTTCCCTTCCAAGCAGAAACCCAAGCTAGATGTGTTGGGGAGATTCTTACGAATATAGCAATTACAAATTATTACTTCTGTATTCATCAATCCTGTAACACTACAGACTATACAGTTACCTAATTTCCGACTTTGTGTTTTCGATGAATACGATGTCAAAGACTGTTGTTTGTCTTCACCTCCTCATAGCAGCGGTAGCGATTGTAGTAGTAAGTAGGAGTAGTGACGATTCAATGGTTTATATGCATTTCGATGGAGGTGAAAAACCTGACATTCTTATCTATTGTTACCTTGGTGAAAAAGAAGGAGAAAACACGAGTTTGTTGACGTGGATCGGTGGCTTAAATCAATGCTTAGTTTTAAGGGCAGGTTACTTCTAATGTGTTTGAATGATGATGCTCATTTCGAGATAGAAATACGACATGGTTCTGAGATTGAGGATGCCGAAACTCTTAGTATAAGTGACGCTATCAGTGTTGGTAGCAATTTCAGACTTGAATTTGTAACATCAGCTATATGTTTTCGCCGTCACCAGTATTATGTAGAAGCTTTTGGTGAAGTTTTTGAAATTTGTATAGATTACATTGAAAGAGGCGTTTATGAAAACTCCTTATGAATTTTTATTTGATAACACTACTGCATGTAATTAGTATTTTTGGTCTAATCTTTTTTCCCTTAGAGGCTTTATGATTAGACAAATACATACTAATCCAATTTAGTGATGAGTTTCACGATTATTTGTAATTTGCTGCTCCTAATTGATCTTTCAGATGAACCCGGAAGACAAACTATATTACACTGTTGTGGTTTGCATAAAGAGTACATATATGCAGAGGTCAGGTATGTTATTCGCTGATTGCAAATGATAATATGTCGCATATTAATATTCATTGATTGCACTATATCTGCAAGTCTTCAATCGCTTTGGGCCCCTTCAAGTTGGATTAGATATGCCTTCAACTGACAATTTGAAATTAGGGCGATAGCATAACTAAATTGAACCAGGTATCAAAAAAAAAAAAAAGAAAAAAAAATCGTTTTTTGCAAAGTAGGATCTTGCACTACTTTAGGAGGGAATAAACTGACTATTGGTTTGATTTCTCAAAGCACATCATTTTCTTTTTCTTGCACAGCATGAGTTACAGTTTTAGTGTTTCTATATATATTTTGTAGGAACGTTTAACGTGATGAATGGGTAAAATTGTTAAAGGTTCCAAGAGCTCCCACTGGGGAGGGGGTCTCAACTAGGAACAGATCGGTGTACAATGGGGATTATGAAATGTTTGGAAATAGGTTTCGTGGATGAAAGACTACGCCATTTCATGTAGCACTTGGTTTATCCACTTACTCTTTCTTCAATGGGTACTGGCAGCGAAGCTACTTAAAGAAGCCGTATTTCTATCTAGGACATACAAGTAAGCTCATTTCACCACTCCTTACTTTACTTTTAGCTAGCTTGGTTATTTTTTATTTATTTTTTGCTCGGTAAAGAAAGATTATATTAAGAGGGGAAAAGGAATAAACAAGCACGCCAAGAAGGCTAAACACAAAAGAACAAACCCAAAAACACCAGACAATTGTGAAGAAGATCCAAGAACACCCAAAACCAAATGGTTACATTAGTGGGTATCGAGAAAAAAGTTGTTCCATCCAGTGATAATAGTTGAAGTGTCTACTCCTTGAAGCAGGGAGAGCCTTTTGCCCAGTGGAAAGAGTCAATTTTAGTGTCTCTGATTATGTCTAGAATCTTGACGGTTTTATTGATATTTGATTTTGGTGATTGTTCACTCGATATTTTAGGGTCAGTGATGATAGTAGTGGCATATTAGTGGTCAAAAGCTCAAATGGTAATTATGTTGACTTACAATCTATTTGATGTGTTACCAGGCCACCTTTGTACCATTGCAAAAGCAGTGTGGCTACCATCGGAAGGAGGAGAGAGATATTTTGCCAGTGGAACCCGAATGTATGTAAGTACTGTCATCTGTCTTGCTGTTGCTTATCGATTTGCTAACTCAACATTAAAATTTGTGTTTCATACATGACATTTGTGAATGTTCAGATGCAATTGGTAATATTGGGAGACCAGCACGGGAAGGGCTTTAAGTCGTTCCTCCTAATTAATGCAGTGGTAAATATTACCTTGGAGCCGGTGTCGATCAAAATATAAGATATTGAGAAGCCAAACAGTGGAACCACGACTCTTAGATGGGTAGTGGTAGTGGACTTTGATGTGGTAATGGAAAGAGTCATAATGGTAAATGGAGGTGGGGATGGGTGGCAGTACTGGTGGAGGTGGGTGTGGTGGAGGAGGTGGTGGATGTGGAGATGGAGGTGGGGATGGGCGGTGGAGGTGGAGGTGGTGGTTGGGGTTTTTTGGTCCTATAGGAGGTGCTTAGATATGTGGATGCCATGAGGACCAATATAAGCACACAATAAGTTGCAAGAGTGTTAAGAATTGAGTAACAAGCCATGAAGTCTTAACTCATAAGGTCGGAGAATACATAGTGTAAATGGCGAAAGGGCGTCGTTGTGAATGAAATTGGAATGCCCTTTCCATTGTGTAACGAGAAAATTTTGCAAATTAAAAGAAGAATTACCACATACACGGATGTATAGGGCTTCATAGATAGAAAAGGTGATACCATATGCTATATGATTTAGTTGTAATGTTTACTTAGCGTGTGGGGTTTAATAAACCTTCTGGAAAGAAAAAAAGAAAGAGAAGAAGAAGTTTAATACGTCCATTGCGTAGCACGGGCACAAATCTTGATTGGATTGCTGAAAATATTCAGCTTTGACGTTCTACTATGGATGGACAAGGAGGTAAGAAACTTTCTAACTTATATACCATTATGGTAGGATTAGATAGCTAGAGTGGTTCACAAAACTGCTTGGGGGCTACATGACGGGTCTTAGGAGCTCAAGAGGCTCTACTTCACACCTTGCTATGGTATTTTTTTAGGATGGGTAGTAACACCTTTGTTTATTCGACCAACTTCGGGACATGGTAGCAATGAATGGGTGTTCATGTTAGGTAAGAATCACACTAACCTCCACCATTATTAAGTTAACAGATATGCCAAGATTGCTATAATGGGTTCACCAAACTGCTTGAGTGTTACAGGCCGGTCTTATGAGGTTGTACTTCATAGCTTTCCCTGCCTGGTGATTGTTTAGGACGGACGGACGAGACAGTAACACCTTTGTTTATTTCTTATTTCGACCAAGTTGGCAGACAATATGCAATATGGTCTTAGCTGGCTTGGCCAAGTGAGTCGACTCCTGATAATAAACATTCACTTCACCAAGATTTCAGGATGTGTTTATCCGTGTGGAATGCTAAGGACATCAATGTTGGGAGAATATTGATGATCAACTTTGACTTAATTATTACGGATGAGGACGTAACTAAAAAACATTTTTGAACATTTTAAAATGAATGACTTTGTGGAAATCTCTATGTTGTTATCCCTTCACTGAATTTATGTTTGCCAAGTTGCGATGGTTTGATGTGGAAAAAGTGCGATTAGGTATCATCCAAAAAAATCAGCATGGTCGTGAATTAACAAACAAACAAACAAAGGGATGCTAATTTACAAACAAACTAAAAAGGGAGAAAAAGCCCGGTGCGTAGCACGGGCACAAATCTAGTGGTTACTTAATTATTACCATGCAGTCAATAATAAACGTTGGACTTTAAATGAAAACCAAATAGCATCTAATTAATGTGATAAGAAATCTTTTAATGGCTCTTCTTCCGTAACTTGGAAGAGGAATAAGAAAAGACCATGCATGTAAATTAATGGGCTAAAAAATTAACTAATTAAGGTCTAATTACGTCTTCCTATTTCTCTCTATTTGATAAAGTATGTTACACGAATAATTTTTGAGAAGATTAGGATGACGTTTAATATGCTTAGATTAGGTTTTAAATGGGACATTTAATAACGGGTTCATTAATTAAATACCCCTAGAAATCAACCCCCACAATATTATCCTTTCCACATTTTACAAATATCCCTCACCTTCTAGAAGGTTGAAACCCGGAATAGATTACGAGAATACCCTTTATAAATCAGAAAACAAAGAGAAAACAGAATCTGTTTTGTCATTTAATTTTTCGGTTTCTCTCTCTCCATGCGAAAACATTTCAAAACCCAGAAAAAATTGTCCAAAACCTACTGAATCATCTCGAGAAACAATTTCAAATCCATCAAAATCAAAACAAAACCAAAATCTAGTTTACTGATAGCATTAGAAGAATCATAGATCGGAAAGAAAAAGATCAAACAAGAATTTCGGTACTGATTTTATCGTGTTCAAATTTGAAGATTCGAAAACGAACGGTAAGTTTGAAGAGAAATCAGTTCAGATTTCTTATAATTTTTCAATTTCTATGGTTTTGATACGGTTAATTTGAATTTCTAGGGTTTCGGTATTTTCAATTTTGAATTTTTATGGTTTTGATAATGTTAATTCGAATTTCTAGGGTTTCGGTACTATACATACAAACTTGTCACAGTGAATTAGACTGTTGTTTGATTTTGTTGTATCGATTTTATTGTATTGATTTAGACTGTTGTTTTGATAATGAATTTGTTTGTTAATAATTTAGACCTTTTACCTATTTTTGTTGTTTTTAAGGTAAAAGAGGATGAGGAAGAAGTAGAAACAAAGAAAGGAGTGAAGCAGGATAACAAGAAGAAGCGTAAGAAGAAGAAAAAGGGGGTTAAGGAGGATGTTCCTGTAGAAAAAGTACCCGAGGATGATGAGAGTCCTATGGAAAATAACAGTGAGCAGGAAGAGATTGACTTCTGGATGCCTTCTCCAGGTAGTAGGTGGGATTTTGATGATGGAAAGGATCGATGGGGTTCTGATACAGAGTCGGGTAAGGATTCCGATGAAGGAGTTCAAGTGGGCGATGATATCGGTAAGTTGTTAACATTAATAAATTGCATTTTGATGCCTGTGCTTGTTACGGATACATTGTTTGAATAGTTGTCCCTAGAACTGTAAACATGGGATATACTGTGCACTTACCTTGAGCTAAAAAAATATACTTTTCTGTATGTGATTCAAATGGCATAATTACAGCCGCTACCTGTGTGGCACAACTTATAGGTAGCATTTTTGTGACTACTAGTTGCTACTTGCTATAGGGACGGATTTTTCTTGTCGTTTTGCATTGCCATTGTTTCTGTATCCCAATTGATGGTTGAGAGTATCTTTTGAGGCGATGCCCAAATTTGGTCAAGTTGATATGTATGCAATGCTGTAAATAATCTCCCTCAGTGATATCTATCTTTTTGTAAAGTCTGGATATTTTGATTTGAAGTTCTTCAAACCTCACTTGTAACAGCTCTTAAGAACCATTTAAGCCTTCTGTTGTTTCAGGGTATATAACTCCAGTCCAAATGTATTGTAAAAATGTTTTAGCACCCCTCAGTGATGTTGTTTCTAGTGTTAGAGATTGCAGAGGTGGTGGTGTATGGCACATTGCTGCATTCATTTTTATGGAATAATATACAGCTAAGTTTTTGTGACCTTCGATGAAAGTGTGCTTGTAATGATGGTTTCTGTATACTGGATAACGTTTTCTATGGTCATTGCACAACTTATTGTGAGCTAAAACAGCAGCAGATTCAGAAAGAACAAAAATGAAGCCAACACCAAGAGCAAGATAGCCAGCAAGCAAAACATTTCCAAGAAAGAAGAAAAAAAGAACACCATCTACAAAGAGCTGTATATATGTAAACAATTTCTTATAGTTGACTTTTTTGATAGAGATACAGGTAGTTTGTGTATCATTTGTTCAGTATTTTGTAAGAAATTTGCTGATTGTTAAGTGATTGTTAAGTGGTTTTGGCACCTGAGTCTGGTGTCCAGGACCCTAACCTGTCAAAATTCTTGAACCAACTACTCAAGCTGGCATAAGAATTCGGAGCCATCTTGCCAAGTTGGCACCGGAAATCTGAGCCATATTGGCAAGTTGGCACTAGAGTTTAGTGTCCACAAGCCTAACCTGGCAGAGTTCCAGAAGAAATCTGAGCCATCTTGGCAAGTTGGAACTAGAGTCTAGTGTCCACGAGCTTAACCTGGAAGAATTTCAGAACCAACTACCCAAGTTGGCACAGGAAATCTAAGCCATCTTGGCAAGTTGGCATCTGAGTTTGGTGTCCAGGAGCCTAGACTGTCAGAATTATTAAACCAACTCCTCAAGTTGGCACAAGAAATCTGGCCATCTTGTTAAGTTGGCACTAGAAATCTGGCCATTATAAAATGAGAACTCTAAACCCCTTTTACCAAGTGAATAACATCTATATTAACATCACCTGCTACCACCTCACACATCCCACCACCATATTCCACCACCGCCACATTCAACCACCAATCACCGCCACATCCCACAACCATATTTCACCACCGCCAAATGTGAGATGGCACCGAAATGTGAAGCCAACTATCCAAGATGACACCAGAATGTGAAGCCAACTAGTCGAGTTGGCAATAACCATGAAGCCAGCTAGGCAACTAGTCAAATGTGAAGCCAACTAGTCGAGATGGCACAAAAATTTGAAGCTAACTAGTCAAGATGGCACCGAAATGTGAAGCCAACTAGCCAAGATGGCACATGAAAGTGAAGCCAACTAGCCAAGATGGCACTAATAGCTGAAGCTAACTTACCTAGTTGGTACCGAAACTGTCCTTTCAATCTTTATCGAGTGAACCTTGCGTGAATCGAACACGCATCTTCTGACATGGAGTCAGCTGTGCTACCATTGCACCACAGATTCTTTGTATTGAGCATTTAGTGAAAGTATGAGCTAAACATCTTACATATAGAGAACCAGAAGATGAAAAGAAGACATATAGTAGCCATGGCAATGAACTAAAACTTTCATTTAGCTAAGCAAACATGCATCTGAACTAAAATAGCATTGTCACAAATATAAATGAGTTCGAAACATACTCAAAGGGATAATAACCAAAGTATTCTTTGTCGCCACATTTGGGAGTGTTTTCATCTGTATCTTGCTCTTAAACTTGAAAAAACCACATTGTTCATTACATCCCTGCAAAATTAACATCCGTCGTTGCTGCCACCAGCATGGTTTTGGCAGTAATTCATTTGCTACTACTAAGTGCTTTAATGTTCAACATTGTCACTTGACACAAACATGTACAGACATAGAAACTTCTACTAATATGCCAAATCAGAATTATCAAAATCCTATAGCTAAAGCAGGTCATGTATAGATAATGAAATTGGAAAACAAACATCAAATGAAATAAACCAAAATAGATTTAAACCTTAGATATCCATCCAAGAATATGTTCTTAACAAACATTGCCACTGCAGTTCTAATCCCAAAACGAAATTACATGAAACAAAAATCTCTAATTACTTAAAAAAAGCAGTAAGATAAGATAAAGCTGGTAAAACCTCAATCAAAATGTAAATGTAAATATTTTAATCTTGAGGGATTTCAACAGTACCATCAGCAATCTCTTCCTGGAGATCTTTTGGGTCCTTTCCATCAACAGTACATCCAACAGACACACATGTTCCAAGAATCTCCTTAACAGATCCAGTCAACTCCTTAGCCATAGATCTTGGCCTCATAATCTTAGCAATCTCAATAACATCATCAAGTGAGATATTACCACCATGTTTGATATTCTTCACTTTTTTACGATCTCTTTCTGGTTCTTTAAGAGCTTTGATAACCAACGCAGCTGCTGAAGGAACCACAGAAACCTTAGCTGATGGTTTAGATCTGAAATGGACGAAACGTGCTGCTGCTGATGGTTTTAGATCCCATCAATGATTTCATTATTATCACTGAGATTCCACTGTAGTCTCATCTTCTCTCAACAAGAGCAGGCCATCATTCATTCATTCAATGGCGTTACTTCCCCAAATCTTGAATCCACAAAAAACAGATGAATCCAATTTCTCGATCTGTTTGTTATTGATCTGGTGGCGGCGGCGACGGCTGAAATAATGATTCATTGTTGTGGTGTTGGTGGAATTGCGAAGTCATTGATGGATTGTAGTTGAAGATAGCGACGGAGATCGTGGTGTTAGTTTGGTTTATCGATTTATATGGCGGTGGCGGTGGCGGTGGTTGAAGAGAAAGCCAGAGAAAGAGAGAGAGAGGATGGATCTGAAAATTAAAAATTGGATCTGTTTTTCTTTCGAACCTTAAAGAGTATATTGAGGGTATTAGTGGTATTAAAAATAAAATGAGTTTCCTTGTTATCTTCGTGGACTACAAATTTATCCCTCGAGGGATAATTGTGAAGGCCCAACTGAACGAGGGATAAAAGTTCAATTTCCTCATTTAATAACCGGATTAATGATGGGTTCGAAAGGCTTAACATTTAATGGGCAACTAGTGTTTTATTATTTAAATGGGCCACTAATGATTTGGGCTGTATTGGGTTTTTATGCTCATGATTTGGGTGTGAAGATAAACACCCATTAGGCCATTACTGTTTTGTATTAAAAGAAAATTTCTGGTAACTGGTCCTACTAAACCTAACCAAAAACCCGGGTCAGCATGAGCCAGTCCATAACCGAACCGAAACCATTTCTAAATTAAATCAATATTAATCTATTTTGGTTCTAACTTATCATTGAGTTTTAAAAACCTAATATAATCATAAGTAGAATCCATTTGTGAATATAATGAGGTGTACACTTACAGGTTTTTCCCTTAAGAAATTATGAAGTGGTTTTCACCTTAAGAAATTTAAACCAACTAAATGCTTCCGCTTTATCGAAATTATTTTTGTTAATTTAATCAAATTTATTAAAACTAACTTATGATTTAGTTTGATTTTGACAAACGATTTCATTGTAAATTCTGATGACCGAAACCAATTTTTATTTGCACTATTATGTTTGTTTGTGCTTTATGATATGGTTTGGATGTTTGTTCTTTATGATATAATTTCTCTTCCAATATTGATTGTTTGATTAGGTAAGATTATTGCACTTAAGATTGTTACGTCAGGACTCTTTAGTTATCACCACAGTGATACTAGAGTGTTTAATCTTAGCAATATCGTTAGCGTTGTTGTAAGCATGAATTTGCAAACCATGAAGTTAAGGTTTCGCAATTATTAACCTGTTGTGACTATGGCATTATTTTAGTTGTTTGGCTATCACCATAGTGATGTCAAAGCACTTTTCAGCTATAATCATCATCAATATTGTTAAATGCGTACAATATTGTTTTGCTTAAATAATTAGAGCAACATTTGCCCACAGGTGATTCGAGTTCACATATTTAAGAAAACACTGAAGGGTATGATCTATGATTATGCATTATGGATTTGAATCACTTTAGTTATGGATTTGAACCGCTTTATGTCTAAATAAGTGTCTAGCGTCAATGTCTTTTGTTTTCAACCTTGAGTGTATCTTTTAACGGTATTTTGCCAGACATAAATTAAAGTAATGATGAAGTAAATGTCGTCATTTTACATTATTTCTTAAATGTTTTAATTAACTCATATCGAGTTAAATAACTGTAACCCATTATGTATTTTTGTATTTTTTGCGAGCAGTCATATTACTTGTCTTATATCCAAAACTCGGTACATTCTCTAGAAGATATCGAAGCTTTAATTTGTTTAGATAAATTCCCACAATTATTCAAAATGATGTTCATCACTTATTTAAAAAATTTCATATAATTTTTATCTATCTTGATTTTTAAAAAACAATATCAAATTTAAGCTAACAATGCATTAAAGAGTTTTCCTAACAAATTTTCATTGTTGAATAATATTTATTGAACATCTTATCACTTGATTTTGGATTACGAAAGATTTATTTAGTCTGAATTTTCTAACTTAGGTGTGTTGATTTCTTCCCAATTTTTACTTACATTCTTTGTAATGTATTTAAGAAGTTATTGTTTTCGGGTTACTCATACATTTGTTTGATGATTCGCTGATGTCAGGATTAAGTCAAGTATGATATCATTATATGTGGTATCACAAGAAAGGTTAGTGTGGTATTTGTACACTTTGTTATATTGTTTACTTATCACCACAGTGATATTGAACTATTATGTCAAAGTGTTGCATGTCCTTTGAGTCCTATTAGTTTGATTTAACGATTAGAACAAAATTGCCTATAGGTAGTTTTGGCTCACACGTTGAACAAACATAAAGACTATCTAAACGTTTCATATGCATGTGGAATAATAGCCACCCACAGGTGACTTCAATTCATAGTGTATTAAAGATGAACTTTAAAATCATATAAGTTTGTTAAATACATTTCAGAATGTGTTTCACCCACAGGTGATTCTGGTTATCGTATTAAACAAGCATAATGTTGTATCATGAGAATGTGAAATATCTTCACATATTTTTCATGTGTCACTTTGATCCTTGATAAGGTTTTACCCACAGGAGAATCTTATTGAAGGAATGGTACTATTGTAAGTATAATTGTTATGTATCTCTATGACTGTCCAGTTTTTGTTCTCAGATGGCTGATTATGATTATTTTGTAGACTTTTGATTGTCAAACTTTTGGAAGATAAACTGTTTATCACCTTAATTGATGATTTATACATTATTGTTACTTCTATCAATTGCATTATTGAAATTATAGGAGGCAATTACAGAGAAGTGAAAATCATAAGGTTAAAACGAGGGGTGAATATTGTGAAAGGTATGACGAACATGATAACATCTTGAACCTTTTACATAAGATCTTCAAAAGTTTGTCATTGTTGCTCAATACACAAGTCCAAATTATTATGGGCATAAAGGTGTATGGAAAAGGCGAAATCATACTCTTATGTAAATGGTTAAAGGCATTAAGTTTCATGTGCAATTACATGTAAGTTTGTGGATGTTTGATCATCATACAACTGTGTACTTTAAATAGATTTCTGAGCAAAACAGTTTCAAAGGCATCTTTTGAAATTGTAGAATTAATGGAAATCTATTTTAAAACACCTGTAAGTTAAGGTTGTTCAGTTGTGATGAGGATTTACATTCCCAAATAATAGAATTGGATTTGAAGACTAATAATAGTTCAATGGTTTTCCTGAATAATCAAAAGAGTTGTTGTAACCATAGTATGATGTTTATCAAACCGAAAATGTGAATTCATTACAGAAGGCGTAATTTGCGGGAATATATGGATGTTTTGAATCTTCTCATTGTCGAATCGCTGGATAATGAAAGACCACAAATTACTAGTCCACTGCTCCATAATGAAATTACTGTCAATGAAGAAATTGTTGACAACCACTAGAACCAGCTTAATAAGGTCTCTTATAGATCGCAAGAAAGCTATTCATTATGTTTCAGTGATTGGTTTACCAGAATTCGATTTTTGATTCATAAGCTATTACGAGTAATAATTTTGATTAATGAATTGATGTTGTAAGAGTTGAAATCAATGGTTGAACGTCAAGTTTGGTATTTTGTTTAAATTGCTGGAATGACACGTATCAGTTGTGTGTAAGAGAGTCTTTTAGACTTAGCACGACTGTATTAGCAATGATAAACAATATAAAGATAAACTTGTAGCCAAAGATTTTACTCATAATTGAGGCATTAATTATAAATAAGTTTTTTCTCTCTTTTGCCAAAGAAATACTTATTTCAAAATTATCATTAGCATTATTAATAATGGTAAGGTAGTCTACAAACTTAAAGAACCAATGTATAATATTAAGCAAGCCTCCCGGTACCGTAATCTAGATATTCAACAAAACCATAAATTTTCTAGGTTTTTTGATGAAATTACTGTAGATCCATGCATATATCTCAAGATCAGTGAGAGAAGTTTATACTCTTGGTTTTGTATGTTAAGACATACTACTTTTGAGTAGTGATCTTGGTTTTATGAACATCTCTATGTTTTTCGAAATAAAGGATATTAATGAAGCTTACTATGTGATACATATCACGTGGATTACTTAAGCTCTCATATTAAGCATATATCGAATATTCGAAGAATCAACATATTTAGAAAAGTTTGTTTCACATCAGAAAGAAGATATAAGTTGTATCTTCATTACGTCATAATTCTGAAGTGGAACATAAATCAAGTTTTTTATATGTTTGTTGAAGCCGAACGAATCGAGGAACAAATTATTGTAAAATTATCAAGAATTTTGAGATACAAGTTAATGTCGAATTATGTCTTATAATTAGTTGGTCAACCCCATTAGAGTTGGTGGGTTTTTCAGACTTCAATTTATTTAGATGTGCGGAATTCATTAAGAAATAATCCATTAATGCTACATCCGTAATTGAATTTGGATATGTATGACTGCGAAACTTAGAGAATTAGGTTTGTCTCTATACTGCTGAAATTTACCGTCTTAGTTTCGCAACATTAAAGCACGATAAGAATACAAAAGGAACAAAACACATGAACCTTGAGTATTCATACGTGAATCGAGAAATTCAGAAACAACTGTTGTTCATTTATCATTAAGCACAATTATTTATGCAAATGCACTTATCGAACAATTACCCATTAAGACCTCTTATGAAAAGATTGATATCTTGGGTCTGTGGGAGTAATTGATTATCGAATTCAGCTATTATGTGCTTATACTTCGAACACTTGTTAAGATCTTATTATTGTTATACTGAACTTATTTCTGTATCCGTTTTAGTATACTTTTATGTTGTTGGATGAATGTTAACAGAAATTGTCTTTTTCTAAGGACATTACTGGACCATTATGATGCTTCTATTTAAGACCTAGTTGAGTAAGCTATTTGTGTTGTGATACATGGAAGGGAACATATTGATAACAGGACAATGTGCGACCGCTATGATCCACATGAGTAGTTTACTTGATCAAGATATTACGTGAACCATTAAATTTGTTTAGCAATTTATGCGCGCCTTATGTTTTCTATGATTATCCATTAAATAGATTATCACATGGACCAGTGGGAGAATGTAAGATAATTTCTACATGGGTAG
>JAJJMA010228195.1:0-16026 GCA_023529015.1 Papaver nudicaule
TGAAGGTTAAGAACTGAATTATATTTGTGCGAATTCGACACTCACCATATATGTGATGCTGATGGAGTCTGGCACAATGATAGAATGGAGATTAGTCATGTTCTTACCAATCATTTCAAATCTGTAAGTACAACTATAAATCCTACTTTGCCTGAGTCTGTGTTTAACATTATTCCTTCTGTAATCACAGGGGAGGACAATGTAGGTCTAATCAGAATTCCTACAGGTGAAGAAATTAGGCAGACCATTAAACATATGCCAGCATGGAGTTCACCAGGCCCTGATGGATTCCAGGCTGGATTCTATAATGCTAACTGGTCTACTGTAGGTGAAGATATCATTAATGTAGTGCAGAAATTTTTTGAGAGTGGTCATATGCCTAGAGCTATTAATAAGACATACATTTCCTTGATACCCAAGTGTGACAGTCCCAAATGTCCTGCAGACTTTAGGCCTATTGGCCTATGTAATATAACATACAAGGTGATTTCAAAAATCCTATCCAATAGAATAAAACCCTTTTTGAAGCATCTAATATCCCCTTTCCAGTCTGCTTATGTACCAGGGAGGGCCATACATGACAATATAGTGATTGCTCATGAGCTGATACATACAATGAAGCATAAAGAGGGTTATGGTGGAACTATGGCACTAAAACTTGACTTGTCTAAAGCTTTTGATAGGTTAGAATGGAGTTTTTTGCTAAAAGTTTTACATCAGTTTGGGTTTAGTGATCTTTTTTGTAATCTTATTGAACAATGCATATCTACAATATCAATATCCGTTTTATTGAATGGTTCTCCTTGTGATGAATACAATCCATCTAGGGGATTAAGGCAAGGTGATCCTCTTTCACCCTACCTTTTCATTATAGCTATGGATTATTTATCTAGAAGTCTTTCACATGCTGAGTCTAATCACTTGCTTTCTGGTATTAAAGCATCTAGAAGTGGACCTGGTATCTCTCATCTAATGTTTGCAGATGATATCCTTGTCTTCGCAAGAGCCGATATGCACAATGTTCAAGGTATTCTGGATACTATCAACGACTTTGGCACATATTCAGGTCAGATCTTAAATTTTGCGAAATCCAGTGTCTATTTTAGTAAGAACATGAGTCCTTCTAGAAGACAGGATATAGCTAGAGAACTTAATATGAATATTATGGAGGAAACTGATAAGTACCTAGGTGCCACTCTACTCCTAGGAAGAAACAAACAGTTAGCTTTCAAACCCATTATGCAATCTTTTAGCTCTAGATTAAAAACTTGGAAGGGTAAATCCATGAACCAAGCGGCTAGATCCACAATGGTTAAGCATGTACTTAATGCGATGCCAACACACCAAATGGGATGCTTTAAGATTCCAAAAACCATGATTGCACAGCTTGATTCTATTCAAACTCACTTTTGGTGGGGGCATAAAGACAACAGTGGCATGTGCCTACTGGCTTGGGAGAAAATGTGTAAACCTAAGAATCTAGGTGGTTTAGGTTTTAGAGACCTAGAGAAATTCAATGAAGCAATGTTGGCTAAAATGGCATGGAAAGTTTGTACTGAATCTGAACCACTATGGATCAGAGTTCTGCAATCAAAATACTCTAGTACTAATAGCTTTCTTCAAATTGGGGATGAACCAAAAGAAGACTGCTCCTGGATCTGGAGAAGCCTTCATACAGGTCTCAAAATAGTACAGAAACACTACACTTGGTCTGTTAAGTGTGGTACAAAGACTAATGTTTGGGTAGATATATGGGTCATAGGACTTAGTAGACCACCGGAACCCCTCAATGGTACAACTAGTATGAGTTTGGTCACTAAAGTGAATGAACTGTTTCTTGCAGGTACAAGGATTTGGAATTCTAATCTAATTAATTCTTTGTTTACCCAAGATAGTGCAATAAGAATATTAAACATGTTTGTTCCAGATACTGGTGAAGACACATTGATCTGGAAACCTGATAGAAGAGGCATATTCAGTGTAAATAGTGCTTATAACACTCTTTGCTCTGACAGTGTAAACAGGTTTGTAGAAAATGAGACTTTACCTGCTGAAGTCTGGCCAAATCTCTGGAAACTCAAAGTGCCACATAGGGTACAACTATTCATTTGGAGAAGCTTGAAAAAGATACTCTCTACAAGAGATAGGCTTTCTAGACATAAACAAGGCATAGAAACCCACTGTTGCTTCTGTGATCAAGGTTTGGAAACTCCAACACATATCTTCCTGGAATGTAGCTATGCTAGGACCATTTGGACTACTTTGGGTTACAATATAACTGTTATTCAGGATCAATTTGGCAGCTATCATTCCTGGGCTGTTAGCTGGCTAACGAATGTTTCAAATAACCCCATTGTTAATTATGCTGATGACAGGATTGATTTATGCAGGTATATGAGTGCATGCTGGATGATATGGAAAGATAGATGTGCTCTCATTTTTCAGGGAATAAAACCTTATTGTGGAAGCACTATAGCTAGAATTCACAGACTAGTTGAACAATGTTCTGAAGTATTTATACTGAATACTAATAGCAAGTCTGTCATACCACAGATTAAAGATTGGATAGCCCCTGATACAGGCTATGTGAAGTTTAATATTGATGCTTCTTATTTGGAAGAATTGAATGTGGGTAGTATTGGACTAACCATTCGTAACTCTGCAGGTCAATGCCTTGGAGTGAAGGGCGCTTATTTTGGTCGGGGATTAAATGCTGACTTAGGAGCTGAACATCTGGAATGCTTGGCACTGAAGGAGGCAGTAATCTGGGCTGAAGAAAAAGGATATCTGAACGTAGTTTTTGAAGCAGACTGCGACAATGCGATTCAATCTATTAATGGAGAAGAATCAAAGGTGCACTGGATGAATGAAGGGATTATTACAGATATCAAGAGTAGATTTACTATTTCTAAATTTTGGTTCTGCAAGTCTATAAACAGAACTTGTAATAATCTTGCTCACAATTTAGCAAGAAAGGCAAGAGAAGACTTATATGGGTTTGAATTCTATAACTCTTTCCCTCCAGATGTAACAGGATGGATTGAAAAGGATCAAATTGCTGTAATCTCTTAATTATCAATATAATCTATTTTAGTATCAAAAAAAAAAAAAACTAATTAATCTGTTTTGCAAATTGTAGCATGATGAAGTCGAGTGGCGTGACAAAGACAAAAAAGAGCAAAAGTTTACATTTTGAAACAGTTCAACATCTATTGTTATTATAGGAGGAAGGAAAGTTCTTATGGGAGGAAATAAATATTGATCCAACGGTCTAGATCTATCCATATACAAAATGTTTCCTCCTATAAGAATTTTGTTGAAGGATCCAACGGACTGCCGGGCTCACTCCAGGCCCGACCACATAGCACCGATATTGTCCCCAACTTAACCACCTTTGGGTTGGGTGTGGGGGTTATATCTTAAAAGGCCCCAGTACTGTGTTAGGAGATTCTACAACTTATTAGGCACCACCTAGAACTCCTTTATTCTATGTGGGACTAACCCTCATGGTTTTGGTCGAGCCAATCCTTAACAATCTCCACCTTGGCGAGATCCAGAGCCATCTCACCAACCAACCATCGCTGTACAACGAGTCTATCGTACACGATCTTCATCCGTTTTTACTATCGTCGACATGGTTACAGTCATTATGCGCCCTTGAGCCTTGGATGCCCTTTCGAGCTTTGCTCCACCTGAGTTAAATGGTGTCAGGTCTAACTCCTCCATGAGCCCTAACTCCTTGGCTTCCCTTGTTCCATGAGCTTTGCTCCACCTGAGTTAGATGGGATCAGGTCTAACTCCATCAACGAGCCCTAGCTCCACCTTGCGCACCACTCCGTCCATAACAACTCGATCTATTAGTAGCCCTAGCTCTGATACCAATTGAAGGATCCAACGGACTGCCGGGCCCACTCTAGGCCCGACCACATAGTACCGATATTGTCCCTAACTTAACCACCTTCGGGTCGGCTGTGGGTTTTTTTTATCTTAAAAGGCCTCGGTACTATGTTAAGAGATTCTACAACTTATTAGACACCACCTAGAACCTTTTTTATTCTATATGGGACTAACCTTTATGGCTTTGGTCGAGCCAATCCTTAACATTTGTTTCCTCCCTATAGCAAAAGTCATATGCTCACTCTGTAATGCAGCACCAAAAACCGTTGAGCATCTGCTATTACATTGCACCTTTTCTAACACTGTACGGTCATAGGTGGTGCAGCATTAAATGGGTTCAAGGTTGGAAAACTTCAGGCCTAGAAGCATATAAGAGAGTCAGAAACATCTGACCAATATTGATTTTTGTCATATGAAATACTCTATGGGAGGAGAGAAACAGGAGAAGAATGGCAAATAAGAGACCAAGGAATGTAGGCACCATTATTAGTGAGATAAAGGCTTTAATATTCCTCGGGGCTATTAGAAAAATGGTTTTGGGGCATTCGATTTTAGCAATAAATCACGAGAAAACGGCAACAGTGTCTCACTGTTGAAGAAAAATCCGTTAAATATTTAACTGTTTCAATAATATAACTCCATGTCTGTTCCGAGTTGCCTAGTTGAATCGGCGAGTCGACTCATCTTTTAGAGTTAACCACACAGGTTAGTTCGTGAGTTAGGGTCGGGTTTTAAGAAATGGGTTGTTTGTAACCCGATTGGTTGTAACCCGATTGTAGCATAGTGTAGTACAAAATTAATCCTGCCTTTCATTATATTGTAGCACAAAATTAACATAGAAATTAAACCTGCACAGTGTAGTCTCAAATTAATTGTGTATATAAAATCTCACTACTTTATATATAAAATGATCTCAGTACATTGTAGCACAAAATTAATCCTGCCTTTCAGCACATTGTAGCACAAAATTAACATTGCATTTCATCACAGTGTAATACCAAATTAATTGGGTATGTAAAATCTCACTACTTTAGATATAAAATGATCTCTTCCGCAGCATCTTAACCAATTCGGTCAACTTCCGACCATTGAAGCCTCATCATACATAAACCCCATGAAACCTGCAGCACCAAATGAAACACAAAAGAAAAGAAAATATGAAACACAAAAGAAAAGAAAGAAGAGTCCCAAAATTTCAATAATAAACCTACCTTTCAGCACATTATAGTACAAAATAAACCCTACCTTCCATCAAATCGTAACACAAAATTAACACTGCCTTTCATACTCACAAGGAAAGCAACCAATGCGGAGGAAAGAGCTAGAAATCCATACTTCGCCATTCCTTCAGACATAAATCCCATGAAACCTGCAGCACCATATGAATTAAGGATTGTACTCCACCTCCACCCTCGAATACATCCGTCCACAACTACACATTGTCACTGAAAGAAGTCATGCATTGCAAAAGACAACCAGATGACAACCCACAATTCAATTTTTTCTAACAATGCAAAGATATAGAGTGGTTCACTACTGAAATAGACTTCGCCTTTACCAAAAATGACCTGAGCACATTTTAACTCAAAATAGCTATCTAGCCAAGAGTAAGTGATAACTAAGGGAATGGATTCACATCGTTACAGAAAGCACAAGCAATTCATTCCCTAATCAATAGAGCTCAGGACAACCTTAACAGGAAATAAAATAGAGATTTAGCACAACAAAGACAAACAAGTCAGTTTTCAAATTTACCAATACTGGCAAGACATTTTTACTATAACTAAGATGCACTACTACTATGACTATTTTAGTCCTACACAAATGCAGATAGAATGATTATTTTAGTCCTATTGTTTCCAATATTGGTAAGACAATTTTAATACAACTAAGATGCACTACTAGTATGACTATTTTAGTCCTACACTAACGCAAATAGTACGGCTATTTTAGTCCTACACCACAGGTGATACGTTTATGAACCATCAATGAATTCTAATATGGTAATAGAAGATAAATTTAACAAGAGCATAAATGATGCATTGCAAATTGAAAAAGAGTTTAACAAGGCCACTACTTGTATTACTATTTTAGTTATACACAAATGCAGTATAGTATGACTATTTTAGTCCTGCTGTTACCAATACTGTAAGACATTTGTACTATAACTAAGATGCACTACTAGTATGACTATTTTAGTCCTACACAAATGCAGATAGCATGACTATTTTAGTCATACTGTTTCCAATACCGTTAAGACAATTTTATACAACTAAGATGCATTACTAATATGATTTAGGAACAATGAATGAAAGAAACTTCATTATACCGACCTGATAAATAGAGAGAAGATTCAGACAACTAAAAGCTTAAAAATATCTGAAGATACAGTTTATAAAATGATGCCGCACACTTGTGACTCAAACTATTTTACACATTTGCATCTTATTTCAGAACTACTACACATCTTGTGGGCTAACCTGACAAATTGGCATGGCACAAAAATATCCATCAAATGCCAAGGCCCAAGATTCAGTAAGGGGAATGTGTGTGATAGATACGCAGGACAATATCACAGTTAAGTATGATATCTATCAGTATTGACTTGACTGCCTATTACATGCATAGCATGACAATTCTTGAGTCATACAGCAAATGCTAAAACCATTATTTATATTAGTCCATTCCTTTAGTAGGAACCATGCAGACAACAATCAGATTTAACACCTTTCATACTAGGTGGCTTCATGAAGAGATACGTCGGCACCTCTAACTCTAAAGGAACATCCATGACATCATGTATCGGCGTATCATGCAAAAAGCATTAACCACAACATGAATGAGACATGATCACACATTCCAATCACATCCGCAGTGTATGCCAAACCAGCATGCCTTATGGGGTCATGCCACTTTGGTACCATGAGGTAAATTTGCTCAACCAAGAAGGCCTTTAAGACACTAGTTCTGTGATCATAGCAGACAACATCACAAAAGGTGCCGTGTTCGCTTCGAATTTGTGCGCAACAATTCCTACTGTTACAATGCCTACATCCTAAGCCATTGATAATAGTGTCCTTATGTCCTCATGGTAACTTTAGGCTGTGTAAGATGACTACCCAATCAACCTAGATTTACCCCAGCACCATATAATTTAGCCTATTCAACTCATAAACCCGCATCTTTTAACACTTAGATTAAGAAACATACTAATGTGATACTACCATCTATAGCTAGTGCAAAATCAAAATCTCCTATCACGTCATCTCTCAAATTTCTATCCACCTCAGTGCTACAATTCATGACTCCACATCTTTAACTTACATTGTCAAGCATCCTACTACCATTTGTAGCGACTAGTGATACCCCAAATACGCAGGCGACTAAATATCACACGCTTTATATGCGACATTGTTCCTCTTTTGAAATCAGAATTTTGACAATCATTATGACGCTCCCCAAGTTCCTCATCCACCATTTTCTGTCACTAGCCTATACAATGTGTCCACCATATGGTAAAAGGGAAGTAGAAAAGTACACTCCCTGCCTAAGGTATCGTGAATAGTCTGAAATTAGGAGCTAGTGATCCGATACAATACCTAGTTAAGTACAACATTGGCAGAATAGTAAACTTCTAAATATAATTGATGATGCTAAACAGGAAAATGAATGATTCCTATGTAGATGTAATTGTATTTCCTTAACACACTACTCAATTTATCCGAAGATCATATTTAATCTACTCAAAATCAATCAAGAGAAGCCAATTAATCAACATTAACCGTCCACAGATCATTTTGGCAATACAAAAAAAAAATCATGAAGATTGTCAAAATTAAACATTGAAAAACAAGTAAAAATAACATACTAAAGTTTCTAAATTTGACACTACCATTAAACATCTCAAATATTTCATTCGGAGGAAACATAAACTTAAGTTCAAGAGATGCATAAATCCAAGAGTCAACAGACCTTATATGAGAAAACAACCCTTTGTCAACATAAAATTCATCATGCCCAAAACTCAGGTCAATCTCAACACCTCAACAGGAAGAAAAAAAGAAAATAAGAAATAGATCCAAACTTTATCAATACAACATTCCTAAACCTAAGCAAACATCAACCCCCAAATATCAAAATCCCCCATTTCTCTAAATTCCTGTATGCAATTTTAACCTAATTCTCTGGATTCCAACCAAAACCAAATCAAATCACTAAATAAACACAAACACATCAAATTAAGCAAAAGTAAGAAAAACCCAGACACAAAAAAAACCTAAAATTTAAGATTTTTGACAAACCCTTAGAGTTCGAGTAGCTTCAGAAGCAACAGTAGAGGAGCTGCCATGGTGTGATGAAGAAGAAGATAACGAAGATGAGGAAGAAGAAGAAGATAAACAATCAGCAACAGCTCTTCTTAAGGGTTCAGGTGGTTTCTTAAATGAAGAAGATCTTAATCTTTGAGACACTCCTCCACCACCACCACCACCAAACTGTAAGAAGAGAAGAAGAAGAGCAGAAGAGAAGAAGAAAGAAGAGAAGTTCGGGTGGGTTTACGGGTTTCTAAATAATGGGTAAACTAGAGGAGTTAGCTAGGGTTAGTTGGTCTGGTTAAATTCGAGTTGTAACAGTAGAATCGCTAACTAGATCGGTCCAAGACTCGGAACAGACATAGACTTCTATTTTTGTAACAGTTGAATACCAAACTGAATTTAGTCGCTACAGTTGGATACTATTGCGATTTTCTCATAAATCACGCATTGGAAAGTCTCATAAATTGTACATAATTAATGCTTAATTGTCTTACATCATGTACTGAGTCCTTCTCATGCAAATCTTTCCTTTCATCAATAAAGCTTTAAACTTACTCCTAAAAATTGAATCCGGCTCGACGACTATTATCTTCCAAAAAGTTCACGTAGTATTTTGTTATTATCAAATGTTTGTTGTTGTGCCCATACGAAAACTATATTTGAGAAGTAGGTACCTAGCTACGAAAATTTAGTAAGATGGGAGTGAGTTAACTAATTGGGTATAGGGTGGATATAACAGTTGGCACCCATAGACGTCATTTTATGGACATATTAAGAAGACACCCGCGGTACAGATTGTCATTTGCCCATCCACATGGCTGCTTAGATATACTAAAATCACAATTTTCGTTAAAATTTTCCAGAATCTATCCTAATTTATCTTTTTTACATGGGTGTATTGGATCAAGATTTATTTGGATATTTAATAGTCCTGAAAATTCCTAGGTATTCAATTAGGATAAATACAGAATCATTAAATATCCATGGTATTCAAATTGGATTTTTTTAGATTCCACAGATATCCTAGGTATTCAATTCATTTATGATTTCCTAGGATAATTGAGGGCCAAGATAAATTAGGTTCTTGTGGATATTTGTAGGCAAAATGTATATATTATTATCTTATATCAATCTCAACCCAAACCATAAGAGTGTTATGGATTCTTGTGGACAATTTTTTTTTTTTTTGGTTTTCTTTGTTATCACGGTACGCCATGTTTTTCCACCACCACCACCACCCACCAACCACCACCCACCACCATTTCCAACCAGCACTACCAATGCATCCACCATTACTAAATATAACCGCCAATAACCACAACCACCATTTCCAACCACCCCCACCGCCACCACCATCAACAACAACAACAACCATTTCCAACTAGCACTAGAACCACCTTCACCCACCAGCACCATGAGCAACAACCACCACCACCATGGTAACCTCCACCCACCCACTAGCACCACCATCCCATTACTACTAATCACCACCAATCACCATCCACCACCACCACCCCATTACTACTAATCACCACCAATCACCATCCACCACCACCACCACGACCACCTCAACTTATGGACGGATTGTTTGGTAATCATTTTCATTTTTTTTTCTAAATCAACATTAATCCCAAATTTTATCAAGTATAATCCAAAAGTATATATCTATAAGTATCCAGAATTCTTTTAAAAAACATTATAAATCCACTAGATTCATGTAACCTATTATTTATTTTTATCTATATAAATCTCGATCGAATACACCCCTGTTAATTAGTTTATTGGAAAATTGAAAAAAGACCCTCAAAAGAAAATTTGTGTTAACGCTTAGTTGTTATTTTATGGACTATCATATTTGCTATCAATCAATTGAGTAGATAAAATCATCTCAAAAAAAGAAGAATCTTTCTAACTGAGTTTTGAGAGAACCATTTCGTAGTAATAAGCATGTACATGCTCCAAAGATCTTCATTTTACAGTAAAACATACAATCAAACCATCTCCATTAGATAGATTCATTTTGCCATTAAATTTTAGTGTCAGCTTCTTGTTGATAGTAACTCAAAAAATTTTCAGGTCTTCAGATCAGTCTTCGCAATGTCCTCTTTTTGACACCACTGTATCGGAATCTGTCAAATTCTTCACAAACAGAGAATTAAATAAATCATAACACTGGATCAATTGTGTGGAATCTGCAATTACAATGTTTTCTTTCATCAGATCTTGTGGGTTCATCACCGCCGGCTTCATTGTTGTCTCTAAAAATCTACTGAATTCTAGGGTTTTCCATTGTTTTTATAAACAAACAAGGAAATGTGATTTACCAAAATGACCTCTAAATCAATCATGATGCAACCCAATTGGATAAAATTGTTATTCCGACCATAATTATTTAAAAAAAAAATGCACCGTCTCTGGGTACTTTCGTAGTGCTCGAGATCAAAATCGAACAAGACAAGCCTAAACCAAGTCAATGACCGTTCAAGTCTTGCTTCGGTCACAGAGAGGATAGAGGTTAATCTAGGGAGGGAAACAGTGAAAGAAACTTGAGACCAGGTTGAGGATGTGTGTTTCTGGGTGTAAGAGTTCAAGATCTCCGTCGTAAGGGTGACTGGAAATCTCCAAGGATAGAAGTGTATTGAGTTGCTCAGGTATTTGCTCTGAGGCTCTGAAAAGATGTTCTGAATGTCCTGCCTTGGAAGATAGAGGAAGCCTTTATTTATAGTGTTGAACTAACCCTGATCTCTCGACAGAGAAGGTGGAAGTCGTGGAAGAGTGGAGGACTGGAGGATATGAGTTGTGCTCTGTAACTGCTGGAGCCGTGTAGAACATGTCCACTCAGCATCACCTTCTCATAACTGTCCATCATCTCTATCAGTTTCTTTCTAACTGTCGTAAACCGCCAAACCAATACCCCTAAAGTTATCCCCCCGTGTGATGTCTTGATATCTCGTGTAGTATGCAGATATTGCATGGTTGTGTTAAGTTTAAACATCGTCGTATGGCCATAACTCTATGGCCAATGTGATTGTGGCGCTAGAAGCACGTGTGGTGGTTGTATAGCAACAGCCCTGGCCATTGGACAAGGCTAGAAACTCATGGCACCATGGATATGGCGCCATGGCTTAGGAGGCCACGACCTTGTCCACTGGCCAAGGCCAACTGTTGTGGCGCCATAGCTTATGGCGCCATGCCTAAGGTGCTACGGTCTTGGCCACTGGCCAAGGCCAACTGTTGTGGCGCCATGAGTAAGGCGTCACGACTTCGAGGCTGAGTCCTTGGTGCGTTGACCAAGGCCAATCTTTTCGTGGCGTATTCAGGCTATGCCACTTTGGCTATCGCGTACTTGTGCACTTGCGTTATAGCGTATTTGTGCACTTGCGTTATGGAGTATTTTAAGTCATGGCGTGCTTATCCATTGTATTTTAGACCATTCTGTGTTTAGATTGTGGCATGCCTAAGTGTGTTTAGATGCTTCTCAGAGAGCTCTGGACAGGCCTAGAGCCGCAATGTTTATGAGGTTTTCATTGAAACTCAGGTGTCGAGTCATATTTTAAGAGGAAATCTGTGAGGATGCATCTCTGTTAACTCTCCACCACATACCAGTGAGCAATTTAGTTATGATATCGAGGAATTCGAGGCGATGTCGACATGAAGTAAATTGATGGGTTTATGAATTGGTGGGGTTATTAGCACTGCACTATGATATCATTCTCTCCACCGGGAATTATAAGAGAGAACTCATAGAGAGTATACTCAGCTCGTAGAACAGGTTACATTCTGGGCTATAGAGATGTGCCTGAGTAGAAAATCGCCTTTAGGCAAGGCATAATCAAAGAGTCGTTTTACATTTTTGTGCCTCTTTTATTTTTCACCATCTACATTAAATCCCCTGGTTAGTGTGGAACAGTAATGTTTCATACTAAGCATTGGATGGTGAGAACAGTTCTAATGGCCTTAAGTTTTTTTTTTAGCAGAGATTTACAAAAGATGAGGTCTAAGTGTTACTGACCTTGAAAATTGATGGCACGCTTGTGTATATAAAAAAAGGTTTTTTTTATATATATACGTGGGTGAGGGAGCAAAGGGCGTGGCCATGGCGCTATGGGATGTGGCTGACGGCTGTGGTCGTGGCGCCACGGCCATGGCGCCGTGACAGCCACGCCTCGAAATTCATGCCGCATATTTTTTTTTTAATTTTTTTTTACGCGGCGCCGTTGTGGCGCCGCAACTTGGTAGTGCCAGCCCTAGGGCTGGCGTGTTCTATCTTTGGGGCCTTGAGCCTTGGGCTTCCTTACACTTTTAGGAGTTCTACTGGTATTAGGACTCTTTAATGGTTATCTATATATACATACATTCCTAGGTTAAACTTTCAACAGAGGAGAGAACAGAGAAAAGGTTTTCCAGAGCTGCATATATCTTCTTTCTTTTTCTTTTTGATTCATTCTCTTTAATCGTGTTTGTTAATCCTTGTTCATCATGTAGTCAAGTGGAGCAACAAAGAGGAGCAACAAGGTAACCTAGTTTTTTTTTTTTTTTTTTTTATGTGGCCGTATATATATGGATGTATACACGCGTCCGTGGAAGGACGAGTTAATGGCGCCACAGGATGTGTTGCCACAGTTTTGGATGATCACGGCCTTGGCCAAAGGGCCAAGGCTAACTTGGTGGCGCTATGGGTATGGCGCCACACATACTCATACGTGTATTTTTATTTTTTTATTTATTTATTTTTTTTCACGGCCTTTTCTTTCATGTAGCATATATGTTGTTTTGCATGTGTACTTTAGTAAGTGTGTATGCATTACTACTCATGTTATTAGGAGAGCGATTACTATTATGTGTATGAGTATGTAGTAACTTACTTGGAATTGTTTGCGTGTTATAGAGAGGACGTGGTGGTGACCAAGAGACAGTTTCCAGTCATCATTCTGTTCGTGATACTGCTGCTAGGACTCCCAGGTGTACCGATGGTTTTTCGTATGCTCCTGTTATTAGACACCCGAAAGCGTTTGTTGATCGTGGAGACTTCTCTGCTTGTTTCATTCCGAAGCAAGGAGACCTTGATGATTCCTCCACAGTGGTGCCGGGTGAGGCTATCAGGTTCCGTATGGAGTCTAAGGCGTGTGTTGGTGCGCCCGTTGACTTCAAGGTTCTTCAGTTTCCCGTGACTCAATGTTGTGCTTGGTACGATTTTATGTTAACGAGGAGGTTCAGCCAATTTTGGAGCGGGCGGGCGTCTTCTATGCAGTGAAGGCAACTAGGAGTTTGAAAATATATAAAGATGCTAGCGCTACTGTTACTTTCCTCCTTCGTTGGTGCAGGGCGACCAAAACTTTTGTGATGAGTTGGGGCGAGTTTACCATTTATTTAGAGATGGTTGCTGCTTTATACCACCTTCCAATGTTGGGGAATCTTCCAGACAACTACTCCTCGGCTCAGAATGCAATGATTGAAGTCTTGAACAATAAGATTCAAGAATTGCAAGCGGCTAAGGCTTCTTCAAGCGAGAATTATATAGAATGGACTCGTCATTGGTACATAGGCGGCGCGAGTCCCGTTGGTGGTAAACCCGAGAGCACCCTTTGTATCGCGGCATTTCTGGTACTTTGGTTGTCTAAATAAATTTTTACAGACGCTCCCCTCGGTACCTTGAAACCCCATGTTGTCCCTTTGGCTGTTCTCCTGGACCATGGTCGAAGTTTGCCTATCGGTTGCCTATTTCTCGGTTCTCAGTACGCTCAGCTTGACGCTCTAGTCCGGGATATGTCGGTGTCTGGTGTTAGTAGGGTTAACACCTACTTAAATACCTCATTCCTCCAGGTAGTTTTGTGGGAGCACTACGAAGCTCATAGACCTACAAACGCCCCTGGTTTGGGTAAGAAACTGAGTGAGAGTCCTCGTCTTGAAGTGGATCACCAAATTGCCCACTGCTTCTTCAAAACTGGGAGATTTGCTGGATGACGAGATGAATATTAATTTCCGTCCGTGGTACACTAATTCTTCTCCCAAGATTGTCCAGCCTATAACTTTCACGGATGCGCCTGGTGTTGAGATACGATCAGGGCCTCGAGAGTCGAGTGGTCTTACTGTCGGGCAGGCCATCTTTGTTAACAGCAGTACTCCTGGTTAGATCCTTGGCTACTTTCATGGGGAAGAGGTGGTGCCTTACAATATCGACAGGGCGGAGAGACTGATGGGTTTCGATCAAGATGTCCCCGCGAGGTTGCTCCCCTTGCCTTCTGTAGCGGCGTTGCGAGCCTCGCTTAATGTGTCACTTCATCTCAATCGTCGTTTCCCTTTCATTTATCGTCACAGACCGGCAAGGGTGACTCCTGAGTATCATGAGCTTTGGAATGGCGCTCTTGAAGTCCTCCATGGTTTCGTCAGCGGTCAGGGTGTTGGCCGAGATGCTCCCATTGTCTCCCCTCAGGTATGATAGCTCGATTGTAATCCATTCTTGATTGTTATATGTCCCTCTCTTTATTATTTGCTATCCTCCCACAGGTGATCCCAGCTCCGAGTCCCCAGTTGGATGACATAACTCATGTTCGAGGTGCCAGTAGAGAAAGACCTAGGAAAAGGCTTCCCAGAGGATATGTTTCTCAGGCGGCCGTAGATGAGCCTTCTGTTGATGAATAGGATGCTAATATGATGGTAATGAGTTCTTCGCCGCTGTAGAGGTTCTTTCATTTCCACAGTAATGTTCAGAGAGGTCTCATTCTTATGTTTTCTTCTTGTAGATGAATCGTCCATGAGACAACGAACCCGTGGAGTCCTCAAATGTTGATGACGGGGATCAGGAGGTACTTGAGAGGGATGATAATCCTTCACCCCTTCATGGGGCGTCGAGTCCCAGCATGGTGAGTGGCTTGCATCTCTCCTCGTTGTTTTCGCTGAGTAATAAAATTTCAGGAGTATCCCGTCGTCCTTCTGTCAGTCCCCTTTTTCGTGCATCCCCTCAGGTCCTTGGTTATTGGTTACTAACTCTCTCTTGATCTCTTTTCTTTTCCCTCCCTGTTCGTGGAGGGAGTCGGCGGGTTCGTGTGCGATGGGATGATGATGACCAGGGGCGCTGATGATCTTCGTGTGGATCCTTCCACTAACATCACTATGAGCATGCCTGTGGATGACAATGCATATGACGAGGCCGTTAATGACGGCGATACTGAGGAGATCGAGGACTACGGCTCCGAGGACACTATTGACACCAAGATGAGGGCTATCGAGGCTAGGATGGGCGCACTTTACCCGAATCGTGGCATTGCATTCCGCTTTCTGAGCAGAGTTAGAGCTAACAAGGTGGTCGTAGGTGGTTTTGTCATACCGCAAGCGTATCAGGACATGTATACGCGTATCTGGAAGAGGTTCGGGCACATTGCCAGAGAAGGTGCAAATCGTGTTTTGGCAGAAGGCTTCGTTGGAGTTCTGTTGGAGCGGATTGCTGAGATGCGTGAGTACTCCATGCGTGGTGTTGAACCAGAGATGTTGCGTGATTGGGAGGATGCTATAGATGCTACTGAGTCTGAATCTTTTAATGTGGCTTAGCTCCGGGAGAGGTTCGAAAAGCGGAAGTGTTCCAAGGTTCAGGCTGATGCTGTTACAGATGATGTTCTCGCCATGAAAGAAAAGGAGGTTGCTGAATTGGAAGCTAGGTTCGAAGAAGAGCGAGACGCACTTTACAAGATGAGGGATGCCCGTGAGAAAGCTGGGGCTATCGTATTGCCTGGTCTTTTCTAAGTGTTTTGGTTTCGTTTCTGGACTCATGGTTTAGGGAAAGTTTTTTTTTTATTATTTACTTGAAAGACAATGAGGG
>JAJJMA010228199.1:0-10547 GCA_023529015.1 Papaver nudicaule
ATTATTATTGTATCCTTGCATCCGTCTTTGAGCGAAACCAGTTTGTAATACCCGTTCAGAGCGGACCTGATAACCATGTAGGGTCCTTCGGGCTGTTCCCTTCCTTGTCTGCCGGTCTTCATCACTAATTCTCCAACTTTGTAGTATATGTCGTCGGTTAGTGGGGCCCTAGGGTCGTGGAGTCTCCGGTATAATGGCGATTTCTGGGGGAGGCAGGCAAACCCGTTGTTGTTGGCTTCCCCGTCTCCTATGTCTAATTGCTAAGCAGGATATTAAGGGTTTCATGACCAGGTGATGGGGTCATCCATTTTCTAAAATATCGAGTAGGGTGCATGATCCACTCATACCTTGTGACAAGCTCTCCGCCCATCTTTTGCGGGGATGCCATCCTTGATCCCTTTTCGGAGCTTGGCGAGGCTCCTCCTTCCTCGTACAGGGACACCGTCGCTGCGTGGAGATCCTCTGGCTCAGTCGGTGCTCCGAGTGGGATTGCAGTATCGTTGAGTAGACTCTGCGTGTCTTTGAACCAAGGATGGTCGAGGACCATGTCGTGTTCTAAGTCTCGTGGGACCACATAGAGCTCAACCTCCGTTCGTACTCCGTTCACCTCTATCTGTAGAGTCGTTCGTCCACAATTTGTCACCATCATTCCTTCGGGTTCTTCCAACGTTTCTGGTGAATCAGTGACATCATGTAGCGAGCCTCCCGAAGCTTCTAGTGTTGTTGCAGAGATGACGTTTATTTTCGCTCCTGGGTCCAACAACGTGTTGGGGAATCCGATGTCACGTATATATGCAGTAGTGAGTATTACCCAACCTTGTCTAGATAGTCCCCAGTCGTATCTTACCGAAGACCCGCCTTGGGATGGCAGGTGTGGGTCTTCTTCCTCTCCAAACGGTAGTCGCCGTTCTGACACCATGTGGTTAAGTGTTGTAAACATATCCCGACATTGAGGTTTCGAGAAACATAAGATTCCGCATAGTTGGTGCATCAGGTTCTCCACTCTCTGATTCACGGGTTCTTTGTGATCCGTGAGAGCTTGGATGTGTGGAGACTCCGGGAGTAGTCTGTAGAACATGCCTTGGCCTTGACAATGCGTTCTTCGAGGATTCGCCTGAAACTGTTACACTGGACCGTGGCGTGGCTGATCCTCCTGTGATAATGGAAGTAACGAGGGTGTTTCATCTCTCCAGCAGTGTGAGGCCTCGATACTTCAGGTAGCTCTACGAATTTGTCTTGGATCAAGGAGTCTAGCAGTTGCTTCATCTCTATCGCTGAGAGGTTGTTTGGAAGATCAATTCCTCTTCGTTGTTGTTGCGAGTCTTCCTCTGGTGTCACGCCTCGTGTCATTGAGTCTCGTGCTTGGTGTTCAGCGAGGCACTCTCCTACCTTTCTTTTTTTGTCGTTATCTAGGCTTTTACTTCCCTCTTCAGTGAGTCCTCCGTATTTCAGTAGTTGAGTCCTATCCCTCAGGGTGGGTATTAAAGTGGTTGACTGTGTTGCTGCTTCCTGGAGTTCGGCAAGAGTCTGGAACTGGAGATTTTCTAAAAGAATTCAGTAGATAGGAGCCATGGTACCAGTGCAGATTTACCAGTTGTGGTTCCGTTATGTCTGGGGTGCAGCAACCGAGGGCTTGTCCCTTGAACCTTTTAACGTAGTCGTCAGGGCACTCGCCGGATCTTTGGCGCATTTTACTCAGATTAGAGACAGTTACCTTCCCAAAAAGGTATTCCTTGAAGAAGGCGTCCATTAATCCGTTCCAAGTGCTCGTGGTTCTTGGCGGGAGGTGAGTGTACCATTGGTAAGCTTCTCCTAAAAGAGACTTCGGGAACTCGTTAAGCCTCAAGGTATAAATGTATCTGTATTCCCTCAGAGATCCTAGGAAATGTGAAACGTGTTATCGTGCGTGACCGGTTCTGTCATACCTGGGGAAGGAGAAGGCGGTGTGGACTTGAGAGTGTTCCCGGGTTGGTTGAGTGTCGGCCTTGTGGTGTGAAACCGTGGGTGACTCGTCCCTCGTTCGCGCGATGATCATTACCACTGCTGGAACCTCAAGGGTGTTTGGTGCTCTCTCTGAGAGGGATTTGAGGTAGGTTGTAATCTCCATCAAGGCGGTTGTGGTATTCATTTGTTGGCTGGCGAGGGCATCTTGTCGCCGGGCTATCTCTTCCATGGTTGGAGGCGTTGGTGAGTTCTCGCCTCTTCTGCAATTGGTATTGATCGGGTGGTTGTTATTGGGGTCTGTCTTTCTTGTAGGGTTTGAGGTGTTGAAGCGAGGATCAGGTTCTTCAAATCCCATCCCTAGTTCAGACATTCTAAAGGTGACCTTCTGAAACCGAGAGAATGATCTCCCATTGTGGTCGCCAACTGTTTTTACCTGGAAAAACAATGCACCGTCTCTGGGTACTTTCGTAGTGTTCGAGATCAAAGTCGAACAAGACGATCCTAAACCAAGTCAATGGTCGTTCACGTCTTGCTTCGGTCACATAGAGGATAGAGTTTGATCTAGGGAGGGAAACATCGAAGAAACTTGAGATCGGGTTGAGGATGTGTTTTGGGGGTAAGAGTTCAAGATTTCCGCCGTGAAGGTGACTGGAAATCTCCAAGGCAAGAAAGGTGTTGGGTTGCTCAGGTGTGTTTACTTCTGAGGCTCTAGTTTATTCAGGTGTTCTGAATATCTGGTTGTTTTATGGAAAGATGTTCTGCCTTGGAAGATAGAGGAGGCCTCTATTTATAGTTTTGAACTCACCCTGATCTCTAGACAGAGAAGGTGGAAGTCGTGGAAGAGTGGAGGAGTGGAGGACATGAGTTGGTTTCTGTAACTGCCTGAGTTGTGTAGAACATGTCCACTCGCGTCATCTTCTCGTAACTGTCCACTATCTCCATCAGTTTCTTTCAACTGTCGTAGACCGCCAGACCAATACCCCTAAAGTTATCCCCCCGTGTGATGTTTTGATGTCTCGAGTGATACGCAGATATTGCGTAGTTGAGTTGAGTTGAGTCTGAGTAGAGTTGTATGACTAATTGTCATGACCAACATGAGTGTGGTGCTTCCAGGACACGAGTATAGGAGTGGTCTTGGCTGTTGGCCAAGGCCAGGAGTTCATAGCGCCATTGGCTTGTGGCGTCGTAGCCCAAGGGGATACGGCCTTGGCCTTTGGCCAAGGACAACCTCCAAAGCGCTTTAGCGCTAACCCGTTATCATGGCGCCACGGCCTTGGCTTTTGGCCAAGGCCAACTTCTAAAGCTCTTTAGCGCTAGACCCGTTATCATGGCGCCATGGCCTTGGCCTTTGGCCAAGGCCAACTCGTCTTGTGGTGGCACCATGATTCATGGCGCCACGGCCTTGGCCTTTGGCCGAGGCTAGTTTCTCGTGAACTCATGGTGGCTCATGGTTCGTGGTGCCATGATATATGTCGCTACGACTTTGGCATTTGGCCAAGGTCAACTTTGTTGCAGCTGGTGCGTGCTGGCTATTTCTTGGTTATGGTGTGCGTGCTTACGCTACAACATACTTGAAGTCATGGCATGTTTATCCATGGTATGTTAGACCATCATGAGTTTGGGATAAGGTCCGCTTAAGCATGTTTAGGCTGTTGTATGCTTCTCATGGAGCTCTGGACAGGCCTAGAACTTCGATATTTCTGAGGTTGTCATTTAAGACTCAAATGTTGAGTCGTATAAAGAGGAAATCCATGAGGATGCGTCTCTGTTAACTCTTCACCATGTACCATATAATGATCTGGTTCTGATGCCGAGGAATTCGAGGCGATGTCGACATGAAGCAGATTAATGGGTTTAATGTGTTGGTGAGATTATCAGTACTGCACTATGATATCATCCTCTCCACCGGGGGTTATAAGAGAGAACTCATAGAGAGTTTATTCAGCTCGTAGAACGGGTTGCATTCTGAGCTATAGAGATGTGCCTGAATAGGCAATTGCCTCTAGGTTAGGCCTAGATAGAGAGTGTTTTTACAATCTTGTCCCTCTCTCATTTTTCACCATCTACACTTGTCAACTTCCTTACTTCCCATGAGTAAGAGCATCCACCACATACCCCCAACAGTAGTAATGTCGAACTCCTTTGCCTGGCACAAGACACTCCCTTCTGGCTCAGATGTCTTCATTTGCCCCCCATCTCTCCATTGAAAAACAAAGATTCCACAGATGGTATTTTGCTCCACCTTCTTACCTTTGACGATATAGAGAGTCTTCCACTGCCTGGAGTTGGTCACCGCAGTTTGGGGTCCCTTCTCTGTCTCTTTAAATTCAGCAACTGTCTTAAAAATATGCAAGGCTCTAGTTCTGACTAGTTGGCTAACAACCACTGACTGCTGCAGCTTTTGACCAATCTGACTTATTGGAACTCTTATAATGAGAAAACTCAAGAGTGGAGTGTGAACTGTTGTATGCTCCTTCTGTTGATGGTAGGCATAAGCAATTTGGGTTGCTTGTTCTTGCAGAGTGGTCCAATCGTAACTGTATAAGATAAACCAAGCAAGTGACTCAACCATTGTAAAACCAATACTGATATCACTAGCATTCTCCACACTCTCCAAGCCTGTAGAAATTGAATACTTGCCCCCAAGAGACCACCAACATCAACAACTTGGGAATGTAAATCATAGTAAAAATGACTGGAGTTGCCACTATCCAACCGTAGAATTCCGCTCCTCTCATGAACACTATTATATCCCACCCGAGGCTTTTCTTTCTGACCCCACAACCCATTTCAATTTCCATAATGGATATTATAACTGGAGACTGAGAGATTGATTATGTCCATTCCTTAGCCGAGAACCCGAGCACCAACTCCATTAATTCCATCTCACAGCCAACACCCAAGGTACCGTAGTGAATTCTGTTAACTCTCATCAGTATGTGCTTGGTATCTTCTCCTCTAATAGGTCTCTGGTTTAGAAATAATAGCCCCCACACTCGACTGTGATATCGAGCAGTCTGCACTGAGATGATATTGATCATGTTACAGATGTTGTTTCCCAACATACATATAGAGAAACATCTTCTATTACAAGAACAGATTACAGAATACTTAGCACAATCCAGATTTGTGTGTAAACCATCAACACACACCCTGTAGATATTTCCCAACAGCTCATGTATTATACTCTTCTCACCATTAAAAACTGCAAGCCTCTTCTCGATTCCCACTACCCTTCCAAAAAATACCTTCCAATGTAAACTCCACCCATTACTACCACAACCCATACAACTAGATGCTTCCATAAGCTCAATGAAGATCCATATACAACCACATATATTTTCCATACTCCATAATTTGAAGAGAAACACAGTGAATACCAACTCTGATAAGAGTACCAGAGGACTGGACTGATATAACAACCCAAACATTGAAGGAATCTTCATAATAGAATATACATGGAGTTTTAACACTGCTATAACTAGTGCAGAGTACACACTTGTAGGATTATAAACTTGCTTAAGATCATGAGTGGCAGAACACAGTAAGATGTGATATAGAATAAACATAAGTTGTTCATGTACCCACTCTGTAAATAACACATAACCTTCATTCCCATGAAAACTCAAACAATGAATACCAGACATTAAATCAAACATCCATTGTGCACTTCCAAACTTATCTTCTCTTGCCAATTGAAGAATCAAACTAGCCAAATAAACACTGTCTAGCTGTGACATTTTAGAGAACAGAAAGTTATCATCACTATAATCGCCACCATTAACCAACATAAACATGTTTGGATACTCAATTAGCTCATATATTTTACCTCTATCAAACAACAACCTAGTATAGCAAGCCCCATTACTAACACACAGAGAATCATTCTAACTCACAATCAACAAAAATAAGCAATACCCAAATTTAGAATTCGGCTGAGAAACACTATCTTCAATGAATTTATCCCCAAAAACGGTTCCACCCAACTCCTTTCCTCTATCAAATAGAATTCGAGTAAAATCATAACTAAGTAAATCTAAATACATCGAATCAACCTTACCCTCATCACAAACAGAAGTAAACAATTCGAATTGGTGAGATTCAACATCTGAGAAACGAGTTTTGAATTTACGTTGATAATTACCTCCCTTTTCTGCTGAATTTGAAGAATCGATAGAAATTGATAATTTCAGATTCAGCTTCTCTTCTCTCGCCGAAGCTCTAAAAGCTTCAAGATTTGCAGCAACAGATTTCTCCACAATCGTCTCCAGAGAAGAGATGAGGTCAATTTCAAACTTGTCCAATTTACCAGCTATTGACTCAATATCTTCAGATCCAATTTCATTGAAGTCGCCTGCTGGATCTGAAGAAGATAAACCTAAATCTACAACTGATTTTGAACCAACAAAATTTGCTTCACAATTGTGGCTAATTTATTCTTCTTCTTCTTCTAATTGAACTTTGAACAGAGAATTATACTTTTCTTTTAGCTTAGCGAGATCTTCTTCGACTTTGCGCTCATCCTCTAATTTCTTCAAATCAGCTGATAACAGCTCCTTCATCTTATTGTTCCATAGTATCGATCTCTGCTCAACAGAGGAATCTTGTTTGTACTCCATGATAGTAGTAGGTCACTCTGAATCGAGTGCTCTGATACCACTTGTAGTGTTTCCACTACAAAATGATCTCAGAAACAGCTCAATCTTCAGCCCTAGAGTGAGAGAAAGGATGCATATGGGGGATAAGCTGTTAAACTTAGGGATTTTGATTAATTCTTTGATATCCGAGTTACAAGACTCGACTGATAATAAATAGTAAAGGTAAGTAAGGATGGTGTACGACTCGCACACTTACAATGCATAATAAGGATTAATGGTAATACAAGATTAAAACAGCTAATTAATAACAACTGCCCATAACCAGAGACACAACCCTTAACAGATGGGTCTGCCCATAAATGGGACACGACACCGTACTCTTAATGACTAGAGTTATTAGGGAGGAATTCAAAATAAGAATAGACAAAAGATAGGTAAAACGTAGACACAAAAACAGATTTACGAAGAAAGATATCTTCTCTAGATTATGAACAAGAAAACTGCTATAATTCTCTCTTTCACGCTCACAATCTCACTAAGCTTGCTTTTCCAACACGATGGTTATCTCACAAACTTCTTCTCTAGATTTACTAGATGCCTATATATCTCCCCGAAATATCTGAGAGAGTAGATTCTCTCTCGAGAAATATGAGTACCTTCGGTTGCACCTCAGCTGCCTACGTATCATTTTACAAGGAATCAAACCGAACATAGTTCATTCTAATTGCTCCATAGAACCCCATCAAAGAGATACCTTGAACCAACTCACTACCACCCAAATAGGTGGGATGAAACCTTACACCTTTGCTAGGATGTCTTCCAGGATTTCATGCCTCTATTGAATGCCTTGTCTAGCTATTTATAGTGGTTTGGTTTCCCAAACCTCTAAGGAATATATTTCCTTATCTAGGAATATTTCTTTGTCTAGGAGTATTTCCTTATTTAGGGATACTACCTTGTCTAGGATTCCTTCCTTAAAAGAATCCTTCTCTATTTGGAATTCCTTTCCTAAATAGGGTTCTTCCTTCAATTAACTTGAGGTTAACTAAGTTCCTAAACCAAGAAGGATACACATATATCAATGGACGATCTCAAAAATCAATATCCAAATATGTATAACCTGAGTTTGGATCACAAGTGATCAGTTCGACGCAAGACAAGGTCTTGGTAAATCCGTTGGATGGATTGGGGACAACAATCAGGTTAAGAATAACGTACTTCTTGTGTTTGCTTTAATTATATAATCAGAGAATATAATGCGGAAAGTAAAGCACACAAGACACCAGAGATTTTTTTTAACGAGAAAACTACGACTTGTAGAAAAACCTTGGGACCTCGTCCTGATTGAACACCGCACAGTACAAACTGTCTACAAACACTAGCCTACTATCTGACTTCGGTCTGGGATGTAGCAGAGATCAACTCTAGCCCTCCAAGCGAATTGGCTACTATCACACTCCTTACGTCTCTAGATCCCCCACAGATCGTCACACACTTGATTCCCCCAGCTGACGTCCTTTACAGGCCTATGAGTTTATTTAACCGCTGTTAAAGGCTTGTGTAAATAATTCCGGCTTTGCAACCTCAATTATCAACTGTATGTTGAACTGTCCTCTATAAGTTTGACATACTCAAAGTGACTTCCTTCGGATTTCTCCAGGTCATACGGAAATCTACTTAAAAAATTGGGCTTACGCTGAAAACCTAGTAATCAATGCCAAACTTGTCTCTACCTCAATTGTAAAAAGAATCATTTAAAAAACCTATAAAATTGGAGTTAAATGGGTCTTACAACACTGTAGTTGTGTATCAGTTCTTGAGTGGCCTTATAGCAGAGGAGAAGGACCATAGAATAGACAAGAACGTAATAAGGCAACCAAGGTTACAAGTTAATCTGATAACAACCACAGAGGTACGTTATCTCCTACCTGTTCACCCCAACTATCAAGAGAAGTCTTTATAGTCGTTAGGTAAATCCCACTGAGGAACTGCTACCTAATAGAGGATGACTATACCACAACAAGCTTTCAACTAAGTAAAAAGAGTTTACGATCAATTCCACAGAGAAACTTCACGTATGCTTGAGGCTTGTGATTTTCGTCGTGAAACCCTCTATTTATAGCACTCAGTAAGATAGGTTGCTTAGGAATAAAGCAACTAGTTACTTGTTCCACAAGTTTAACAAGTGCACGTGTAAAACGAACCCGTTACTTAACTTGCACACAAAGTAACCTAGATTTATCTCAATTGGAAATCTTTATCATTTATCTGCCTAGTGTTTTGTTAACTCAAAAACACTTCAAGATTGATATCTAACAGACCATAAATAATTTTTATCTTATTGACACATTGAGAATCGTTAGATGGACCACATAAGATATTTTCGTGATAACCAAGTCCAACTAAGAGATAAAGGAGTAGAGTGTCATGTGCCTGCCCTTTTCTGCCCTTCTATCCATACTAGTTGGTGTCTGCCCTTATCCTTATATAGGGGTGCCCCTTTACTTTCGGTCTGCGTTTCTATTTTGGATGTCCGTTATCTAGGTCTGAGTGCAGCCGTTAGGCTTGCCACGCGTCTGTTTTTAATTGAGTCTCTTCTGGATAGTGTTCTCCGTTGTATTTAGTCGAGTAGAGGTCTGTACTGTTATTCTATCAGAGATTTAGTGAAATATTTGAGGCTGCTATTGCAGAGGTTACTTGTTCTTGCTGGTTTCTTGATATCTTTGTTGTGGGAACACAACAATTGGTAATCAGAGTCATAGCTTTCCTGCTTCACCATGGGAAATCCTCTGACCACAAAGGAGCTTACAGATCGATTTAACAAACAGCAATTGGAGTTGGATCAGGTGAATATTCAGCTCAAAAATATCAATGGGAGAGTAGATCTAATGGCTACGAAGGTAGATTTACAGGTTATATCTTCCAAGATTGATTCGAACTTAACTAAGGAGGATTTCATGGATAATTTTTTTGGAAAAACCCACCTCAAAGATGCAGGAAGTCCATCTTTCTGCTTCAGGGGAGGTTACACATGAATCCGGACCTACTTCACCAGCAGAGCACAAGGAGTACAACATCAACAACCGGCTGCCGAGATTGGAATTTCCTAAGTTTGATGGGGATAATCCGAAGACATGGGTCTTAAAGTGTGATCAATTTTTTTCCTCAACAATGCAGATGATGCTAAGATGGTGATGCTGGCTTCTATGCATTTGGAAGGTAAAGCTGCTAATTGGTGGTCTAATTTCTCACTTCATTTAGATAATATTTCATGGGACGTTTTATCTAAGGGTGTTTGTGCTAGATTTGAGAATCCTGGTAATGATAATATTGTGGGAATGTTTAATAAGTTGGTACAAACAACTAATGTGGAAGAATTTTTTGAGGAATTTGAAACCCTGAAAGCTCTGTTGTTGAGCAAACATAAGGATTTGCCTGATCAATTTTTTATTGACAGCTTCATTGGTGGTTTAAAAGAGGAGATTCAAAAGGCTGTACAAATGTTCAATCCACCTACACTCATGAAAGCTTTTTCTCTAGCCAGGATACAAGAGAAAAATTTAGTCATACAACAGAAAGCCACCAAACCACCTCAGAGATCTTTCACCAACACTTTCAATACCTATAAACCCTCTTCTTCAACTACTTTCCCACCTAAACCATTGATTATTTCTTCTAACACACCCAAGATCACTCAAAATTCCTCCCCTAAAATTAGTCCTTCTAGCCAACAAACTAAGAAGCTTAAGTATAGAAAAGAGAAAGGACTTTGTTATAATTGTGATGAGCTTTTCAGGCCTGGTCATGCCTGCAAGAGACAACAGTTTTATTTGCTTCTAGGTGAAGACACAACTGAGGGTAGTCAGGAGGAAGCTGAGTTGGATAATACTGACATACCCACATATTTGGTTGAAAGTGATATGGAGATATCTCTTCATGCTTTGACTGGTAATGTTAATAGTGATACTATAAGAATTCATGGTACTATCAATAAACAGCCCATAT
>JAJJMA010228217.1:0-11949 GCA_023529015.1 Papaver nudicaule
TGTACATTTTTCTTAGGTGTTCAAGTGCCACATAGTTGTGTTGGTCAGATATTTAGTGGTTGCACCAGAGGTTGTGGCTTGGATCCTACTTTTATAGTATTTTTTTTTCCTCTAGCCACCTGAATTTTAAATTATTTGTTCGTAACAAGCATCTTCAATAAGTATTTTAAGCATGTTTGGATACAAAAGCACATCTGACCTCTGTTTCTCTGGAAGCAAAAGTTAATTTCGAAGTTAGAAAAAAAATAGCTTTAGAAAAAGTTATTTTTCTATTTCAAAAAGTCATTCTGAAATTATATTGTTAAACTAACTTCTGACTTTTTTTTCTTTTCAGACGTAGAAATTTGCTTTTGAATGTACATCCAACTATCAGAGTTTTTGGTTATGGTTGGTATTATGTCGACATCTAATGTCATCGAATGTGGTGATACTATCTACAAAGTGTAGAATTTGTTTAGGCAGTGACTAAATACAACCCACATAAAGTTTAAATACAACCTTTTTCTAAATTCAAAATATTTGTTAACTAAATTTTTATAACGTGTGGTAACCCCTATTTTGAGAATTTTGATCAAGTCTCATTCATATATGAAAATGTATACACACTGAAAAATATAAACAGAGTCAAAATCAGAAACTTCAACCACTGGACGTGAGTTTCATTTGCCATAGCACAGGCACTCTTCGAGCAGACTCATTCATGTCTGCCAAAAAAGGGATGAATATTTGCTATCCACTGAGCCAAACTTTTTAATCTTTCGTTGTCCAAAATCAAAGTGGACATTAGGGAGTGATTTTACCAAACAAATTGGGATTTGTCAGCATTAGGATTATAATATCTTATCCCCTCAGATTAAAGTCCGCAAGCAAGACCAACCAGCACAACCACCACAAGAAAGGCCAATGGCTCTTTTTCATCTCCTTTTGGACCTTTTCTTGGTTTCTTTCTTTATTTAGAGACGCAATTATGACAATGGAGAGGGAAAGATGAAAGTGATTTTCTTCAAGGCTCAAGGTCGGGCCTTTCTTAAAATATCTTGTAAGAAGATTCAAGCAAGCAAGCAAGCAAGCAAGCAAGCAAGAAACACATGGGCAAGTACATTGCCAACCGATGCCTGATTGGTATTTTCACCACCAAAGCACCAATGCTAAGGTAAACAAAATCACACCAAAGCACCAAGACATGTTAGGCTAATTTACGGCCTTAGACCAGCGACGGAACCAGGATTTCCCCCACAAAGTGATCATAGTGTAAAAAATAAGGCGGCCGTAGGCCGCCCGAAAATTTTAGACGTATATATTCGACCCCTATAAAAAATTTTAGACGTATATATTCGACCCCTATAATAGAAAATTAATCGAATCAATAGCTCCAATACACAATCTTACGGTACTTTGGAAAACTCAAGACTAAAAGAACAAAAAAAACATGACTAAAAGTGAACACGAGGAATTGGAACGACAATATGAATTGATGAAATTATCAGAATAAAATAAAAATGAACCAAGGATAGACTAAAAGGGTTATATTTTTTCCACCCATGGAGGGCTGGACATAAAACTTTGATATTTGGAAGGTCCTAAATCATATTTTGTGGAATTTAGGGGGGGCTTCAGCATACCCTAGCCCCCCTCTAATTCCGTCGCTGCCTTAGACACATCGCACCCTTTAGAGGAGCTTGTGGGAATCTCTAATTTTATGTCTTTCTAAATGAATCGACCGGAGAAACTACGTAAAAACCGAACTCTTATATTAAAAGTGGGATCTGCCACTCTTAAATTTACAGAGGGTTATTTATGGGCTCCAATACAAAAAGTCTATGAGAGCCAGGTCTTTTACTCAGTTTTTCAGCTTGGTTCATCTGGACTTTTTGTTGAAAATTTAAAACTCATGACATTATGGAGTTAATGTCTTCATAGTGTCCTAACTTCCTAATGTCTAATGAAAATCTAATAAAAATTTAAAAATCAATAAAAAAAAAAATTACATGTGAAAACGAGAGTTATTATACTCTTTTAATAACAAAGGACTAAACAGAAAAGTCACTTTTGTAACAGGACTAAATGGATATAGATCCACCTAAAAAAGAACTAAACAGTTTTTTCCCCATTTTTTTAATGGAAAAACAAAACATTATCCCTCAGAGTGACTATTTCACTGACGATTTAAACCTCCATCGCAGTGGTGGAGAGAGTTTAGAACATCTTTTGTTATAAAACTCTTCAAACCTTGCCTTATGTTGCCCTCTTTTCTTTGTGATCCTGGTTCCGCCACTGCTTAATCGCGATTCATCCTACTAAAATATGGTTCCTAGCTCATGCTCATCATACCATAAAATTGGGGATTCCCACATGATACTAAATTGTCAACATCAATAATACTCACAAAATACCTATGGGACGGTATCACGTCCCCATACAATACATTATCACTACTTTGCCTTATCCCAAAACGTGCCTCAATCAAATTCCATAGAATCCAAACCTAACTCCAACCCCTCTGTCATAAACTCTGCCCTCCCTGCTGCCCCTTTTCACTATAATAGGCCAACCCCCATTCTCTCCAATCTTCAAGGAGAGAACTCCAAAACCATGTCTCAGAAAATCTTTATCTTCATCTCTGTTCTCTCACTGATCTCCACAACCCTTTCTTACTCATCATCTAATGATGCTGCTGAAGAGTTAAACACATTCATAATCCATGTCTCAAAATCATCAAAACCAGCACACTTCACTTCCCATCATGATTGGTACTCATCTACCTTACAATCATTACCCCAATCATCATCATCAAACCGACACAAGATTCTCTACACTTACACTCACTCCATCAATGGGTTCTCAGCTAGACTCACACCATCACAGGCAGCACATCTAGTGAATCTCCCTGAGATCATTTCAGTTCTCCCTGAGAGGGTTCATCATCTGCACACAACTCACAGTCCAAAATTTCTGGGTCTGGCTGATAATTTCGGGTTATGGCCTGATTCTGAGTATGCAGATGATGTTATTGTTGGGGTTCTTGATACCGGAATCTGGCCTGAGAGACAAAGTTTCAACGATACAGGTAAGGTTGACATTAAATCGGATTCGGGTCGGATACATTATACCCGCAAATGTTTAGCAACCATTCAATTTCTTGATGCAGAAAATGTCAAACTGTAGGCTAATTTTCCGTGTCCGGATCTTTATCGGGTCGGGTTTCAATAATGTATGTTTGTTAATGTGTTAATAATGTTACAGGGTTGACTTCAGTACCTGAGAAGTGGAAGGGGAAATGTGAAACTGGACCTGATTTCCCTGTTGGTTCGTGCAACAAGAAGATTATTGGTGCCAGAGCGTATTACAGAGGGTTCGGGGCGGTTGCGGGTGATAATGGCGGTTCATCGATGTCGCCGAGGGATACAGAAGGGCACGGGACGCATACTGCATCGACTGCAGCTGGATCTGTTGTTCAGAATGCTGGTTTGTTTGAGTATGCTGTTGGGGAAGCCAAAGGGATGGCGACTCGGGCCAGGATTGCTGTGTATAAGATTTGCTGGAGTTCTGGGTGTTATGATTCTGATATTCTTGCTGCAATGGATCAAGCTGTTGCGGATGGGGTTGATGTCATTTCATTGTCTGTTGGTGCTAATGGTTATGCGCCTCAGTACGACAGGGATTCAATTGCGATCGGTGCGTTTGGTGCTATGAATCATGGTGTTTTGGTGTCATGTTCTGCTGGTAATTCAGGGCCTGGTCCGTACACTGCAGTGAACATTGCACCGTGGATTTTAACCGTGGGTGCGTCGACCATCGATAGGGAGTTCCCTGCTGATGTGATTTTGGGAGATGGAAGGGTTTTTGGTGGTGTTTCATTGTACTCTGGAGAACCATTAGAGAATGATGATAACGAATTGGTTTATTCTGGTGACTGTGGGAGTAGATTTTGTTACGAAGGGCAATTGGATCCGTCGAAAGTTAAAGGGAAACTTGTAGTTTGCGACCGGGGTGGGAATGCTAGAGTTGCGAAAGGAAGTGCAGTGAGAATTGCAGGTGGAATTGGTATGATTCTTGCGAACACTGCTGAGAGCGGCGAAGAATTGATTGCTGATGCACATCTATGTCCTGCTACTGAAGTGGGTGAAGCTGCAGCGAATGAAATCAGAGACTATGTGAAATCCAATAAATCGCCGACAGGCACAATCAAGTTTGGAGGAACGGTGATTGGATCTTCGCCTTCAGCTCCCAGAGTTGCTGCATTTTCTAGCCGTGGGCCAAACCATTTGACACCGGAGCTTCTGAAGCCTGATGTTATTGCTCCTGGAGTTAATATCTTAGCTGCTTGGACTGGTGCCAGTGCTCCAACTGATCTAGATATTGATCCCAGACGAGTTCCGTTCAATATCATTTCAGGTACTTCTATGTCTTGCCCACATGTGAGTGGATTGGCTGCATTGCTCCGGAAGGCTTTCCCTAAGTGGAGTCCAGCTGCAATCAAGTCTGCACTTATGACTACAGCTTACAATGTGGATAATTCAGGGAAGAATATCACTGATCTTGCTACTGGGGGTGATTCAACGCCATTTGTTCGTGGTGCTGGACATGTTGATCCAAATAGAGCACTCAATCCAGGGTTGGTTTACGACATTGAGGTTAAAGATTATGTTGCATTCCTCTGCGCCAGCGGATACACTTCAAAACGGATATCTGTCTTTGTGCAGGAGAAAGTTGATTGTGAGTCAGACAGCTTGGCTAGTCCTGGTGATTTGAATTACCCTTCGTTCTCTGTACTATTCGGAAACAATACAGTTACGTATAAGAGAGTGGTTAAGAATGTTGGAGGCTCCGTTGATGCTGTGTATGAGGCAAGAGTTTATGGTCCTTCATCTGTTAAAATCAGTGTTTCCCCAAGTAAGCTTGTGTTTAGTGAAGATACAAAGAGCTTGTCTTATGAGATTACTTTCTCTAGCTTGATTAACGGAGTGGTGGGTTCGACTAAAGCAGAGTTTGGGGCGATTGAATGGAGCGACGGATCACATGTAGTACGGAGCCCAATCGCGTTCAGGTGGGGAATTTATTCAACCAGTATGCTTTCTTCTGTTTGATAATGTTGATTTTTACACAGCTTTTGCTTTTGTTTGTTCTGTTAATAATGGTTATTCGAATCACATTGTGTTAGGATAGGGGTTTATTCTGCTTGACAGAGTGACCCCAAATTTGTATAATTTTCATGTAAACAAGTTGATTTGAAGGGTTCATAAACACGAAATGTTGAAATGATTAGGCCAATATGTGCAGGTGTATGAGTTCTGTTCTGTTTTTCTGTAAAATTTGCTACTAGATTGGTCTCTGAATGGTTGCATGAATGTCATATGAGTTGCAAATTGCAGGGCAATCACAAAAAATGTGCTTTAGAGCTGGTTTTTATGACAATCATTCGGGTCTGTAGTTTATACGTTTATTCAAATGTTAGAAGTTCAGTTAATGTAGTCACATGTTTACGGTCTCATCAATGGTTAAAATGAGCGTTTCGCCTGTTTAAACTAGTGATAACTAGAGAAATTATCAGGCCAATAAGTGAAGTTGTTAAGTTCTGTTCTGTTTAGAGTAATATCACTACTAATTCACTTCATAGGGTTCAGATGAATGTCAATTTGCAAAGTGCAGGACAAATGGGTAGTCACAAGGAATCTGTTTTAGAGCTGCATTTCATGACAAAGTCACATATGATTCATTTTGCATTGGTCTATGTACATCATATCTTGTTCGTAGATTATACGAATAACTCTTGAAAGAACTGTTGACATCTCTAGTTGGTGGTTCACATGAATGCCGGTTCTATATAAGTAAAATGTTTGTATCTTCATCTGTAGTTTGTACAAATTTAGGATTATAACGATATATCATAGAAATCTATATACGATGGAAACGATGAAAATTGAGATGTTTGAGGAAACTGTGAGGAGAATATACAACATAAATAGCTTGGGTTCATCCATACAAGTATTGGGCCGTCTATTTGACTCAGGTTTATATACTTGCGAAAAAGACCAATCGGCATTGTTGTCTTTGAAGAAGTTGCACCGCTTTAATCATGGTAAACATGGCGGTGATTATCGAATTAAAACTCTCTCAAGTTATAAAGATATACTAGTCTAAATGCACGCGCGATGCGCCTGCCGTTCCATTCCGAAAAATTGAACTTTTCATTCCAAATCAGTTACAAACCCGGTTAAAGTTTCATTAATTACTAATGTAAGTGGGAACTATAATTCTTTCCAAAACTGTTTGATCTCTTCCACCATGACAATGTAAATTGCAGCCTAGAAAGCAAAAATTGACATCGAACTATCCGTCGTACTTCAAGAAGAATCTGGTACCTATGCCAGAAAATAAAGAGTAGGTGTAAAATTACAATAGAAATGCTTTCGAAATGATTCCATCTATGCAAAATAGTCGGTCAGAATAGAAGCTTAGTAATCACAACTAATAAGAAGAGACACAACATTACCTCAAACCTGCATACATGACAACAGGTATAGCCATGTTGAAGTAGCTTTTGGTGGCATTAGTCTGAGGACAGTGAGAGGGGTGTTAGTACCAAGAGGCATAATACAAATCCACAAAGGGCGATCTCCACACAAAGATCACTAACTGTTTGTGATCTCCATAATGGCACAGACATGAGGTTTTTTTAGCGCCGACTGGCCAATTATATTTAGTATAGTTTGAACACCAATATCCTACACATGGAAGACGTGGCTCCATGGATTTTGGCAGCCAGCATAGTACCACTCTTGATCAGTCACAATTCCATTGTGGTTTGAGTATTGGCTTGAATGACAAAGATACAAAAATTATAGGCAGTATGTAGGCAGACATTTACCTTGGTACTATTGATTCAAATAGGCACCTGCCACAACAACCACCCTACTGGAAGTGGGAAGCAAATCCTCTAGTTTGCTTTATCCTTCCTTTTCCAGTCGGGCAACTTCCCATTCAATGGCAGTATCTTTAATTCTATATCAGTGTATCGAGTAGTACTCACAAATATGATCTAATTGCAAAGACATCCAACTGAAACTAATGGAAAAACATGACCAAACTAAGTATCGAATTGAAAATTAACTATATCTCAAGGGAATTCAAAGCTTAAACCATCATACATGGGTCATGGCTTAAATAATCCATTCCATGTGTAGCTCACCAATTTGAGACTGGGGCACCATACCGAAAAGGAAACTAACTTCACATTCATTTTGGTTCAAATCAAAATCATACTAACATTCAATTTCTTCAAAATTCAAAATCTCACTAACTTATATATGATTTCGCATCCTAATATCAGAAAAATCCACATGTGGGAACCCTAATTTCAGTATATGGAAAAATTGAAGTCTAATTCTAGAATATTCAAGTCTAACTTATACATGAATTCTGTGTCCCTAGAGTTCTGGATATGAGTTTTCGAACATTCACCCGCTTAATCACAAAATTCGTCTTCCAGACATTTCACCAAATACCTTGTATGCAAGAAAATCAAGTCTCATTCGTATTTTTTTTAGAATGAAGAATAGAAAGATGGGGGTTTTAAAGATGAATCTCACCTCGGGTTTCGGTTTACTTAGCTTTACACCATCAAATAAAATCAATCAACAGTATCAATGAAGCTTGATTAAAATCAGGTGCGTTTTTTGTGTAGAGGCGGTACGTGGTGGTGTTGTTGGTCACGGTAGTGGCGGTAATGAACAGAAACCAGTTTACAGTTTACGAATCAAGCCACCACCGAAGTAGTGGTGGCTTTGGTGCTGTAGATGTTAGCGATGCTGCTGATTTCGGTGGTGGTGTTGGTGACGGGGTTGCTGGTAAGAATGATTGTGCTGATAGAATTGGAAGGGAAAGAGAAAGAAAACGATTTTTACTAATTTAACCTTGTCATTTTTACGTTATTTCTAAATCCATCTAATTTTTTACATACGTACCCTTCTACAGTTTTCATTATTACGTAGAACCAAGGGAAAAAAGGAAAAACTGGAAAGGTCTTTTTTGTCTTTTCATTGTTGATTGAAATTTTGAGGCCTCATGAAAAATACCTCTTCCCTTAATATTAGTAAGATGTATTTTGTTGGGTTTATTAGGTGGCATTTAACGATTGATGAGCACACATCTACAATGAATTAACAATAGCTGAGTTTTAACCTGATTCTTTGGTGTGTAATTAAGCAATACATATTTTAATTTTGATTGACAATTAAAAACAGATAAATAGAATAAGCATTTGCATACTTCCGTTTTTAGTAGGTTCCCAACTCCATGATAGCTCCAATTTGAGTTTCTTCCTTGGGTGTATTGTTGTCCCTAAGAAATTTATTCTTACGAACAGGGGATTGTAGTAGTACTAATTCGGTTTCTTCTGTTCAAGGACAGCCATCTCAGAAGTTTGGGTGGTTTTATTGGCTGCCTGGTTCCAATAATTAGTTCAATTTTCTACCCAATTAGGGAATAATATGTTGTTAAACCCAATTGAGACAGAACCGTAGTGAAATAAGAAGAACATCAAAGAAGTTGAATTTCAAATGAGAAAGAGTGAACGTAGGTTCTGAAACCACAGCTTGGGAACGGCCCGGTATAAATGGGCCCATCGACTGAAAGCTATTCGTTGGCCCAAAGATAAATGAGTTGCCACTTTGCAACCTCCTGCCGGAAGGAGACTGCCGTAAGGCTAAGTCTAATGGTCATTCAACTTCTACGAAAAGCGTCGCCGAAACCCCGAATTCAACTTCTCTTTCCAAATTTTCGTAGAAGTGGAAGTTGAAATACTACTTGGGCGCTCAATGATGTAGCGCCCAAAAAGTAAACCGGCGCTCAATGATATAGCGCCCAAACGAATATTCTCACTAGATCTGATGGCTAATAACATATGTTCCAGATCTGATGGCTGAGATTATCTGGCGCTCAATGATGTAGCGTCCCAACGCTCAATGATATAGCGCCGAAGTAGAATTTAGCTGATGTGTCTAGCACTTCCCATTAGACTTGGTTTACTACTTTTCTGATGTGTCATTCAACTTTTTCGTGGATGTAGAAGTGCCATTAGACTAAGCCTAAGTGGAAATGTTGGATTTGTGAAGGGCGTTCCTCTTTATACCCCAGAAAATACTAGGGGTACCCCTTTATCGGTGTACCCCCAGAGTTTATCTTACTACCCCATCACAATAAGTTTGTGTACCCCCATCATCGTATCCAGAAAACCCCTCTTTCTTCCTCAATTCTGATGGTCTTAAAGCATATGAATTTTTCCGGAATCCTTCAAAGGTTACACCAAACTTTGATTCATTTGAAAAAGCCCTTCGCTTTCTTATAAGATTGAAGTATATTTTGATAAACGGAAGATACTCAATTGAAATCCCCCATTTATTAACTCTTGTCTGTGCATTTTCTTGTAATCGAGATTTGCAAAGTTCAAAGTGGAAGAGCTTTTGATGTTGACGAATTTGATGTACTTTTGTACTTTTGTACTTTTGTAGTTTTTTTTTTTTTTTTTTTTTTTTGTATTACATAGACAAACAAAATAATCTAATTAAAGCTATGTTTTGAAAGATGTCTTTGAGATGCATACTTAGACTTCGAATATATTTCTTGTAGGATTTAGAGGAACTGGTAATGCTAATGATGTTGAGTTGTTTATCATAAAATGATTAAACGAGGATTGATCCCAAATGTAGTAACTTTTACATTAGAAGCAGACACTTTTTCGATACATGGGGCTTGTATTGTTGGGGACGCACATGTGTTGAAATTTGATGGAATACCTGTAAGAAACTTAGAACCCGATATTGGTGCTTAATGCTTGATGAAATTGGGGATTTGAAAAATCTATTTCATACGATGCTTGTAGATTTGATGCTGATGAATGGTTCTTGTCCTCATGGACTTGCGTTAATCTTTGGCAACAAGTTTATGCTCTTAGGAAAAAGGAGATGCAGGGGGTATGAGTATAACAAAATTCACATAATTTTTGAATTTCTATGATTAACTAAATCACAACTAACATAACTAATTAATGGGGGTACTGTTAGTGTTTCTAGGGGTATATAGAAGAACGCCCTTTGTGAAACGGACTACTAACAACATCCTAGTTGATGGTTTATCTAAATTTGGTATTTTAACAACAAATGGGAATGATGTTATGTTCTAAGAGACAGATATCATGTTAAAGACCAGAGGGAAAGGCGACCTAATAGATTTTGGCAGGATCATTGGGTGGGCGAGGGTCCTCTTCAAATTCTTTTTCCCAGTCGTTTAGATATTTATGGAAAGAAAGAGCTTATGGTGTTTCAATTTTACCACACAAATCCAGACGACAGTGACACAGTGTTAGTAAGAAGGTTAATTAACTGATGTAGAGACAAATGAGGCTACAACCCTTACTCCCCTCTTGGAGTCAGTTACGTTGTCGAGGGCAGAGGACACCAGGAAATGGAAGTGGGAAAAGGATGGTATTTCTCGGTCAAATCTTGCCATCAACACTTGGAGAAACCAAGTACCTATTCAATCCCGAAATTCGCGATTTGGAACTTCAATTTGCCAACAAAGGTTAGTTTCTTTGTCTGGTTGGTCCATCATAGTGCCATTTTGATATGTCGATTTTTACATAGCTTTTGCTTGTTTGTTCTGTTAAAAATGGTTAATTAATGAAATCTTATTGTGTTAGGATAGGGGTGCTTAGTAAATTAGTAGCGGTCTTTAACCAGTCAATGTGGCGTCATTGACCACTTAACAACTCAAATTGACAGTTAGGACATATTCACTGATAGTTTCCGTTTTGGGACATATCCCCGAACACTAATCTGAAATAGGGACATATACCTAATTTTCTCTTTCCATATATATAAACAAGTTGATTTGAAGGGTTCATAAACACGAAATGTCGAAATGATTAGGTCCTTACAGGTGTTTGAATTCTCTTTTGTTTTCAGTAAAATTTATTACTAGATTGGTCTCTTAATGGCAGCATGAATGTCATATGAGTTACAAATGTGCAGTACAATCACTAGAAATGTATTATTGAGCTAGCTTTTATGACAAAATCATTTTAGATTAACTAAAGTGCATGTTTGCTGACGTTCTATATATATCATTCCAGAGTTGCCTGTAGTTTATACGTTTATACACTAGATAGGATTCATTCTTCATCGTCTTTGCTTTCTTTGTCCAAAGGTTTGGAAGAAAAAATTGCAAGAAAGTCAAAAATTAAGATGTTTGAGGAAATTGCAAGGAGCACATCTACTTGGATAAGAATGATTTAATAAGTAACAGCCACTTTTGTAATGTACCACCAACTTTTGAGGAACGATGTTTTAATCTGGTAGCTCTGATAATGAGGTTTAAATTGGTTTTAATACTTGTTTTGCTTAAAATTTCATTATCATATATATTTTTTTTTTAAAATAAATAGTAAATTCGAATACTTAATAAATCTGATTATTCGATTTAACCAATTATTATTTACCGGACAAAAAATTTGAGAACCATCACAAAGTAGCAAATTAGAAGTGCGTTCGACTGGCTTTGTCTATTGGAATGAAAATTAATAGATAGATTTACATTATACTCAACAAAACAAGAGTTCAAGATTCAACCTCAACTTAATACATCATAACTTGTAAAGTCTTCATTAAAAGGCAAGATTAAAGGTGTTCGCAGGAACGAAAAATCTTGAGACATCTGAACGCAGCAGGTGTTATTGTGTAGTCTTCGGTTTTCATGGCGATTGTTAACCAATTGGAAGAATTTGTTGTTTAATCAATAGAGTAGTTAAAATGTTGGAAATTCAGATAATCTAGGCAAAAGTGCTTACAGTCCCATCAATGGTTAAATTGAATGTTTCGCCTTGTAAACTAGTGTTAATTAACTAAAAAAACAGAGCTTACCTTCAATTGATATGAAGGGTTAGTAAAGACGATT
>JAJJMA010228218.1:6217-19985 GCA_023529015.1 Papaver nudicaule
ATTATTAATGATGTTTGCAATACTTGATTTGTCTACCTCAGTCTTATTGCAAAACATAGATTTTTCATTGCTTCGGTAGTGACATAAAGCTGTGTCTATTTACAAAAGTTATGCTTTTTCTCACGATTAAGAAACTTTTGGTTGTATGATTTCTAGAAGTTTTCCAAACTCGAAATCATAAACTCTTTTTCCGAAAAAATTGGCTAAGGAAAAGAGATTATTAACAAAGCAAAACTGGATAACATTAAATTGTTCTTGTCCATGTTAGTCATTGTCAGTTGTTCTTTAATGAATGACACCACACGGGGGAAAGTTCTTATCTTGAACTTGCGCTTAATAATAAATCTTTTTGAGGGGCGTGGATGTGGAATATTGGGAGAAAGCTGTATCTATATTTCTCCATAAGGTGAGAACTCAGGAATATTGTTGTTCAGATTACCTAAGTATACCATCTTTACACTTGATATGCGAGTACTTAGCTTCACCTGTTATCATAGGTGTATGAAACCCTAGTCTCGAACTACTTTGTCATATTTTTGTGACAAATAGGGGGAGAATACATATGGTTCTTGTTCTTGTGGTGCATTAAGGTGCATAACCATAGGGGGAGAACATCATGTGCTTACTTGTTGTGCTTTTCATAAAGTATCAAGTAAGGGGGAGTAATTAAAGCTGACAAGAAGCTTCATATCAAGAATGAGTAGAATCACTTTACAAGTTTTGATACACGAACTTTAAAGTTTGCTCAGATTATACTCTTACGCACAAACAACATGTGGGATGAGCATACTAACCCACGTAAGCTTAAGCGTACCTTTATAGTTGTTTGAGCTGGATATGTTGTAGCTGCTGACTACGGATTCATCAACAAGAGTTTAATGAACACATCAAGACTCAAAGGAGAAGTTGAAGAATTCAAGAAATCAAGAGATACATTTGGTTAGTACTTCATTGTATATTATTTGAATCCATGTGTAAATTGGTTTTGTCACTAAAATTGACAAAGGGGGAGATTGTTAGGACATTGTCCGGTCAAACCCACTAGCGTTGGTATGTCAAGCTAGTTGCCAGTTTTAGATGTCGAAAGTCAATTCTTGATTTAGCCTACTAGAGTTTAGATTTTTGGAATTGGGATATAGACAAAGTAGTAGAGACCTTGAAAACTAAGACTGTAAAGACAAAAAAAAAATGAATTAATCTATTTTTCTTCATCGTTAGTAGGAGTTATGACTTTTATGGAAATTCTTCTATTCTACTTTCTCTATTCTTTTGAAATATAGTAGACAAAATAACGAGTGAGAACAGAGACTTGTGTAACGTGGCCTTGTGTCATGACCAGTGGTCATGACTAGTGTTTGTTCCCACAAATACTGTGAGTACAAGAATGAATGAGATAGATTCGGTGCCATGTGCCATTACAATGGTTTGTGTTAGGGCATTGTCCGGTCAAACCCACTAGCGTTGGTATGTCAAGCTAGTTGTCAGTTTTAGGTGTCAAAACTCAATTCTTGATTTAGCCTACTAGAGTTTAGATTTCGGAATTGGGATATAGACAAAGTAGTAGAGACCTTGAAGACGAAGACTGTGAAGACAAAGAAGACATCAATTATTCTTCATCGTTAGTAGGAGTTATGACTTTTATGGAAATTCTTCTATTCTACTTTCTCTATTCTTTTGAAATATAGTAGTGATAATAGCGATTGAGATCATATTCTTGTGTAACGTGGCCTTGTGTCATGACCAGTGTTTGCTCCCACAAATACTGTGAGTACAACAATGAATGAGACAGATTCGGTGCCATGTGTCCATTACAATGGTTTGCTTGCAAACTATTAGTTGGATATGGATGAATCTAAAGGAGTACTCTTGAGCAAAGAGTCCATGGATTACAGCTGAGGACGTACACACGTCTAAGTTCTGGCTAAGCCCAGTACTTCCAGCGGAATCCAGATTTGACGAAATCTGACAGGCGGACTTGTATATCACATAAATATCTTTTGTGGTCCATCTAACGATCCTCAATGAGTCAATAAGATAAGATTATCTCTGGTCTATTGGATTTCTATCTTGAAGTGTTTTTGAGCTAACAAAATACTTGGCAGATAAACTTAAAAAGAATTCCAATTGAGATTAATCTCTATTACTTGGTTGGCAAGTTTAGGGTTTCCTAGCTTAACTTGTGGGACAAGTAATTGATTGCTTTATTCCAAAGCAACCTATCTTATTGAGTGTTATAAATAGAGGTGTCTACGGACAAATACCGCAAGCATCAAGCATACGTGAAGGTCCTTAGGGAAGGTAGCGTAAACTCTTTTCACTTCGGTGAACGCTTGTTGTGGTATAGTCATCCTCTATAGGTTGCAGCTCCTCTGGGAACTCCTAACGACTATAAAAGACTTCTCTTGAGAATTGGGAAGCACAAGTAGGAGATTGAGACCATATTTGGTTGAAATCGGATTAACCTGTAACCTTGGTAACCTGATCACGTTCTTGTCTATTCCATAGCTAGTCCGTCTCTTCTGCTATACGGCTATTCAAGAACTGATACGTTACACACAAGGTTGAAAGGTAGCAACGCACGGCTGCACTCGGTATTGTAAGACCTAGTTAGCTCCAGTTATACAAGTTTCTTAAGTGATTCTTCGTGTATAACTGAGGTAGAGATAAGTTGGGCATAGCTTACTCAGTTTGCTTGTCAGCCCCGATTTGTGAAGTAGATTTCCGTATGACCTGGATTTAACAATCCGAAGGAAGTCAACTTGTGTGTGGTAAACTGATAGAGGACAGTTAGACTATACGTCAACAATTAGGTTGCAAAGCCAGTATTGCTGACACAAGCCTTTGACAGCGGTCAAAGCAACTTCTAGGCCTGTAAAGGACGTCAGCTGGGGGAATCAAGTGCGTGACGATCTGTGGGGGATCTAGAGACGTAAGGAGTGCGACAGTAGCCAATTCGCTTGGAGGGCTTGAGTTGGTCTCTGCTACATCCCAGACCGAAGTCTTATAGTAGGCTAGTGTTTGTAGCCAGTTTGTATTGGGCGGTGTTCAATCTGGACGAGGTCCCGAGGTTTTTCTGCAAGGCAGTTTCCTCGTTAAAAAAAATCTCTGGTGTCTTGTGTGATTTTACTTTCCGCATTATATCTCTGATAATATAATTAAAGCACCAAGTAGTACGTTATCCAATAACTGTAGAGTTTAACTCCAGAGTCCCAACTTTGTCGAGTTGATCCCCAAGATCACAACTCCAGTTATTAGAGTTTGGATATTGATTTTTGAGATCGTCCAAACTTAAACCATAAGACTCACGAGCCAAAACGAAAAGTTGGTAGTATTTCTGTACCCCTCCTTTTTCAATATGTACAACTTTGTTTGGCGTGGTAAGACCTGATAGTTTCATTAGTGTAAGAAAATATCATAGTTCTTCACTTTTGAGGTAGAGTCGAGTTCTGCATCATTTACTTAGGTTAACTTGTCAGACCTAACTCATAAAGAGATTTCCGTATGACCTTGATCGTATCTAGAGGAAGTCATTTTTCAAGTATTCTATCTTTGCAGGACAAATGGAGTCCTAAATCCTTTAGCTGCGGTTAAAGCAACTCCTAGGCCTGTAAATGACTTCAGCTAGGGGAATCAAATGCACAGGGTTTGTGATATCCAAGAGACGTAAGGAGTGCGAAAATAACTGAATCACTTGGAGGGATTTAATCGGTCTCAACTACATCCCAATCTGAAGTATGATAGTAGGCTAGTGTTTGTAGCGGCTTAATACTGTGCGGTGTTCAAACTGGACGATAGGTCCCGGGGTTTTTTTGTTGGATTGTAGTTTCCTCGTTAATAAAACTTTTGTGTCTTGCTTTACTTTACTTTTCGCATTATAATTCTCTGATCTATTATAATAAAGTAAAAACAAGTTGTACGGTATAATCAACTTGCAGTTAATTTCAAATCTTGAACAAAGATATACAAAGTCTTGTTTTCGTAGGAATTAGTCTTTACGACTCAACTCAGGTTAAAATTTTGGATATTGATTTTTTATATCGTCCAACTTTTTCCATCTAGTTCACGAACTAAAAAATTGGTGGTTTTCATTATCAATGGCCTAAACACCCTACTGAAACCAGAGTACTTCACCGATTATTAGTAGAGTTAATAAAGTATTAGTATGGTTAAAATTAGATTAGTGAGAGTAAAGTTGTAAATTAAAGTTTGTGTATATCAGAGTTACTTTAATACGACTTGCAATTGAATAATACATTCACAATCGCAAGATTTTGGTTATTTACATTGCTAATGTGGTGTTTTTCATTTCTAAAGACGCATTCACAATTTATGAGGTTTTCATTACAAACCTTTCAAATTGTGGATGATATACTTTTTATCTATGAAAGTTTCTAACCCAGAGTCGGCAAGATTTATGATTAAAACGTTGCCCACTGCATATGTGATGACAAATACTATCCGCAACTGACAAGGCTTTGATCATAAACCATGCCGATTGTAGATGGTGATATCCATTTGCAGTGGCAGAGATTAAGAACATAATTAGTGGTGGCTTGGCTATATTTTAGTCCGGCATTAAGCCTAAATTTAGTACATTGCGCTTAAGCCCAGCCAGAATAGTAGTTCTATAAAATGCGCTGATTTTGGGGCTGCAGAGTTTTCCTTGGGGCTGCAGAGGGTGACAAAATAGGGTCATCAAAAATCAAAACCAAAAACCCCTTATAAAACGTGACAGTTTTACCCTTTAGTTTTAGTTTAGTATTAGTGTTTGATTATCATCAGATTAGTGGTAATCATGATTATCATAATCTATATTGTTAAGTTTATAAAAATTTAGAGAGAGAAATTTATTTGTTTTAGAGTTGATTTAGAGAAAGAAGGAGAGAAAGGAGAGAAAAAAAAAAACTTTGTTCTTCAAAAATCTCTAAGTTTTGAATCACTCAACCAAAATGAGTGATTCAAACACCGATTTGGAGCTACCTGAGACTCCAATAGATTACAACAACAAAATCTACTGTCCGAACGAAGGTGAGGACTCTACATTGCATTATTTGTTGAGTGGAAAAGTGTGGTTAACTCAAGAAACCCAAGAATCACTACAAGATCTCCAAAGAGACAAGTATCAACAAGATTATGAGGATGAACTAGCTTCTAACACCCAGGTATATCTTTTCTTGTGATTTTTTTGCATGTAATCATCTTTAGTACGTGGATCTGTGTGATTTTTGTGAGTTTCCAGGCTCTATTTACGCCTTGGATTGACCTTGAATCTGAGGCGTAAACCAAATTTACGCCTCAAGATTCTTCCCAATTGAGGCGTAAAAACTGAAATTTGGGGAAAATAGCCGTACAACAGTTTTACGCCTAGGACGACAACCTGCCATTGAGGCGTAAACTGCATGGAAATATTGAATACACCGTTTACGCCCTAGTAAGTGAGGCGTAAAAATCTTATTTACGCCTTGGTTTTTCTGTTTACGCCTCAATATTTCTTGACACATTCTTTATATACGTCTTGCTTATTGAACCGTAAAAATATGTTTTTCATCAAATACTTTCTAGTGTTATTTACGCCTCAATTGGAGCATGGAAAACCAAGGCGTAAATGTACCCTTGCAAAAAATTTATGAAAATCCCAGGCTTACGCCTTGAGTTATAAGGCGTAAATTTACCCTGACAAATTTTTTAAAAAATCCCCAGGTTTACGCCTTGGTTAGTAAGGCGTATCCAAGTTTACGCCAAGATTTACCAAGGCGTAATATTATTTATGGTTTAGTTTTTGAGGCGTAAATTATGTATGGTTTCTAATCTTTGTTCGTTTGGTTTATAGGTGGTTCCTTACATTGAATCTATTGCTACCCCTGAGGAGTCTGATGATGAAGATCCTCCCATTGTGCCTATGGAGAATCAACCACGTCCTAATCAAGTGTTGCACGAAGACACTACATATCATTGGCAACCATATGTTTGTACCATGGTTGGTTTTTGCGAGTTCACCAAAGTTGTGTATTCATTGATCATTTTTCCCCATTTGTGTGTCCTCACTTGTTGTGTTCCCCATTTGCGAGTTCACCAAACTACATAACTGCTAGTTTTTGCAAATCCCCAAAATTCAAAATTCAAAAAAACTATCCGTTGGGTACTCATCTTTATAAATAGACTCTTTCACAAACATTCATTTTCATAGATAACTCTTCTTCTCAAACCTTCTTCCTAAACCTTCTTCTTCCCAAACCTTTATCTCAATCAATCTACAATGTCAAGCTCATCGTCAAATGAATCCAGGAGGCCAACTCGATCACCACAAGAGATACTATCTTTAATACGCAAACCAAATGAATCAATCTCAACACCTCCTCCAGCATCTCCTCCTCGTAGACGTTATCGAAACATGACTGATAAGTTTGTTCATCAGTACTACTATACGTGTTCTCCATCTCAAAAACCATTATCTCCTCCTCCATCAACACGAATCAAACCAAGCTTCGCTCCATTTACGTTGGAAGAAGATCTACGTCTTTGTAAAGACGTGATCCACTATTATGGATTACAAAAAAGTCGTGGGGATGTCAAGTGGAGGTCCCTGTTTAAGTATATCGAAGATGACTTCAAGTTTCAAAACCAATATGTGCGCGATGCAAGAGGCCTCTCAGAACGATGGTGGAAAATACGTCAAAACGTTCATGATTTTATGCACTTGGGGAGATTGGCCCGAGATTTTCTTGGGAATGATGTTACGGAGGATGAAGTTTATGCCATGACTTTGAAGGTATGGAAACAAAGTAAAGGAAAGGATTTCGAGTACGAAGCACATTACCATGAGCTAAAGGATTTTCTCAAAACCTTCGAAGTATTATGAATCCTTTGTTTTTGTTTTCAAACTTTAAACTCTTAATCTATGTATGCAATGCTTTGTTATGTGGTTATGTTATTTGTTATGTTTGGGAATCAATATGCAGGTCACATTCGGCCTCAAAAAGGGAACTATTGTGGAGGCCGAATGTTTATTCGGCCTCTAAAAGGAAACTATCGTGGGGGCCGAATGTACATTCGGCCCCTAATATGAAACTATAGTGAGGGCCGAATGTGGAGCACAGGAGTTTGAAACATTTGATTACCTATATTCGTTGTAAACAGACTTACAAACACAACGATTGTATATAATCGGCCAACACTGGATATTGTATTAACCGATTATTATCCTGAAATACACTAACTACTATCACATGGTTATGGAACAAAATAGGAAGCATCAATACATGAACAAACATAACAAACATACATTCATAACCAGAAATTCAACGATTTAAGTCAACCATACATTCATAACCAGAAGTTCACCATCATAGATGTCGATAACATAAAATAAACTAGAACACACAATACCAAAACACATAATAAAACTCAACCAGTGAAACCAGTTCCAAACCCTGTTCGACTGCGGATTAGTTCCCAGCTCGGTCCGCCATTGGCCTCAACAAGTGGACGGAGACGTGCAACTTCAACGCAAAGTGTACAACCACAAGGAAAAATTAACACACCCTCACCAACCCATTACGAGGTACATTTGCTTGCCATTCATCATGATCGACAAATCTTTCGACTTGCTGAGGAAGAAAATCACGATAATCCCTATGCAGGCCAGGAGCATATTCCCCACGCAAATGCTGTGGTCGTGGAAGAGGGGGATCAATGTGTTCATCCCTTTGACGTCGTGTTTCAATCACGCGTGGATCATCCTCATGAATTGGTGCTGGAGGTTCATGGTAAAGCACAAGTGCAAGGTTCGATTCATCTTCACGAATTGGTGGTGGGGGAGGGCGGTCAATGAGTTCGTTCCTTTGACGTCGTGTCTCAATCACAAGTGCATGATCAGGGCGCATTGGTAGTGGGGGAGGTTGATAAATCACAAGAGTTAGATACTTGTCACTATCATTTCGAGGTGGGGGACTGACAACAGGGGAAAAATCATCTCCTCTCTTCTTCTTCTTCTTCTTCTGTTTATCTTGTTCCCTAAACACATACACAAACAACACAAATAAACAACCAACCATTGAGCTAAACTAAATGAGAGACAGAATTGTTTACGCCTAAATTATACAGTTTACGCCTTGGTTGAGTAAATTACGCCCCAGTTCACCAAGGCGTAAAAATTGGTTGCAAAATAAAAAGTCACAGTAGGAAATTACGCCTTGTTTCAGGGATTCAAACCAAGGCGTAAAAAAAATTTACGGTTTGGTTTTGATGTTTACGGTGTAGATATTTGTGAGCACATTCCAAACTAAAAAAAACCAATGTTTTACGCCCTGGTATACGAAGGCGTAAAATTAACTTGGCAAAAAATTTAAGGACATTCAAATTTTTTTACGCCTTGGTTTTATAGGCGTAAACTTATGGTTTACGGTTTGGTTTTGAAGTTTACGGTGTAGATTTTTGTGAGCACATTCAAAAAATTTTACGCCTTGGTTTTATAGGTGTAAACCTAACTTGGCCAAAACTAGGGCATAGTTTACGCCTTGAATGCAAGGCGTAAACATTTTACGCCTAAATTGATGAAGAATCTCAAGGCGTAAAAACTTGTTTACGCCTTGAGATTCATATGAAAACCAAACCGTAAACATCACTGAGGCGAAAAAAAAACCCCCAAATCCATGATTCTAACCTAAAAAACAATGAAAACATGATACAAAACATGGGTTTGTTCAGAATTAGTACCTGAGACGCATATTGGCTTCTGTAGACTGATTACAGGCCAAATCAGTGGACGGATTGATTTCTGCGTCGAGTTCGTCTTCTTTCTCAGTTTCTTCCGCTGTGCGTTGTTGATGATTTAAGTAGGCTCTTGCTATTCCAGGATCATCTGTAGTGTCTCTCAAGGTCTGTTTTGTTCTCGCCATGTTTGAATTTTATTCGATACGATGAATTTTTCGTATCGGCGATGAATCGAGACGAGGAACGTAAAAGAGGCAACTGTTTTTGAAGAGGAGAAGAAGAAAGGAGAAAAGAAAAGAAACCGTAAGAAGGGGGAGGAGAGGATAAGAAGGATTTGTTTTAGTTTTTGTTTTTGTTTTAGGATTAGGGTTATAAAATTTGGGTTATTAGTTAAAATTTGGGGTGGATTAATCTGTAAGGGTATCTTAGACTTTTCATACCTTTTTGGACATCCCTTATAACTATCCTTTGGATGGTTTTATTATTTTGAAGCCCCAAAGAAAACTGTGCAGCCCCAAAATCAGCACATTCTATAAAAGTCTTTTTGGGCTTTAACCATAAACGTTGCCAATTGTGGGTAAAAATATTCATTAGGTGCACTGCCTAGCTACTAAATTAGGGACCTGCATGACTAAATGAATAATAGACTTGAGTTTTTAGGGAAGATTTTTTTTTTTTGAAGGAAAGGACTGCATATATAAACGTCAAAGCATTACATAGGTGTTTACAACCAATGATGAGATGTTTCCAAAAACAAAGTAAACAGCCTCAAAAATAACTTCCAAAAAAAGTGTAATGCTCCTAGTTTCCATTGGTGTCGAAAGGAAGGTCGAGTACAAGAAACTAGCTTGAATCCCCGAAGCCGAGAGCCAGATGACCACAAAACCAAACCATTGAGTTGTTGCCATGCACCAAAGGTTGACGGCAACTGGCCATTTACAAAAATAGCCTGACGTAATGTATCCTTTAAGGCAAAAAGGAATTACCCCATAATGATGAAAACCTTCTTCTTTCTCATCCCGCCATAGCTTCAAAAGATTGTCACAACTCCATGATAGACCTACATACTTCCCAAGTTTCAATAGGACACAACTCATGATGCAGAGAAAAAAAACTAACCTAAAAGCTTGCATAGTAATCCTACTACTGATACTAATATAACTAGTGCTAAGAACCCATATAGGAGAACCCAAACAGGTTGGATTCCAAACAACATGACCATGAACCATCATCTTCAATTCCCACTGCTAAAAATGAAGATGATTATTGTAAGAACCCATTAGGCAGTCGAGTGCCCAGTAGTAGGCACTCGTAATTCATTTGCCATAACATAAGCCACATCAACTTCATCAATAGACACCTGCCAACCTGGTGAAAAAACCCATTAGGGAAGATCATATAGACACATGCTAACAAAATACTAGAGAGAAAGGCGTCAAACAAACGAATAAGCAGGTCGTATGTTATGGTTGGTCAGTGAGCACATTATACTTGCTCCGTCCCTTAAAAATTGAGATATTTGGTTTTTGCACAATTTTTCATGTAAGAAGAAGAGAGGGAGATTTTCAGGGATTCATTTCTAATTATATCCTCATCGACAACAAAATAATATAATTTAGAAATAACAAATATCGTAGAAAAGCATTTAAAACACCCATGTAAAATTTTAAAGACTATCAAATTCTACATACTTCTTATACTAAAATTTAGTGATAAATTAACCAAAGAGGTTGCTTTGGATAGTCACATTGTTTATTTGGAATAGATCAACTTTTGTGGGATAAAATTTTAAAATGAATAGCTCAACTTTCATGGAACTAAGGGAATATATCTTTTTAGAAGATAGTTAACGGTTGATTTGACAAAGTATACAATTCAAGCATAGTTGCTTAACTTCTGGCTTCCAAGGGTTTCAGACAGCTTATAGATCAAAATCTTATCTTTCAATTCATCTAATTCTGGTAGAAGCAATAATTTTGATTTTCTTAAGCGGGACTGGTCGACAACTGCATTCCATGATATACGACTTCTAGGTTCTAGCACTTCTGGTTATAAACATAGGCCTATGGAAATCATTTTGGGCCTATCACTTTTAAGCCTATATTTAGGCTAAGTCTAATGGGGATTCAACTTCCCTTAAAAAGTAGCATGACACATCAGCAAAGTAGCACTCCCAAGTCTAATGGGAAGTGCTAGACACATCAGCTAAATTCTACTTCGGCGCTGAATTATATAGCGGTGGGGCACTACATGATAAAGCGCCAGATAATCTCAGCCATCAGATTTGGAACATATGTTATTAGCCATCAGATCTAGTGAGAATATTCGTTTAGGCGCTATATCATTGAGCGCGAGTTCACTTTTTGGCGCTACATCATTGAGCGCCTAAGTAGAATTCAACTTCCACTTCCCTTATTTAAGGGAAGTGGAAGTTGAAGTTGGGGTTTAGGCCACGCTTTTAAGGGAAGTTGAATCCCCATTAGACTTAGCCTAAGATGTGCTGTTCTTGGGACTGCAGATTTTTATTTGGGACTTCAATCCACTGAAACTATCCAAGCTGTATTTTAAGGGGTGACTAAATTATCCTACAAAAAAAGATTTTATTTTATAACAAAATTCCATATATATACTTCATCTTCTTCATTTTGTTGCAATTTTTATCACCACCACCTCTATACTATCCACCGCTAACACTGTTGCCGCCTCTGCCGCCGCCGCCACCAACTCCTTTACGATTGATACAACAGCAGCAGAAAAAAAAATCAAAAATTTGTATTGAGTTCTTTGTTCCTACTTGATCGATTTATGTTTTCATTTTTATATATTAACCAATTGATTAATATTGGATCCACTACCCAAAAAGTCCTTACGGACCGCGAGTTGTCTGAAGATGGACATAAAATGTGAGAGGAACAGTGCCATTTGGGCCCCCTGCTAACCGGGGCCTCCTCCTCCCTCTCAATTCCTCTTTTTTTATCAGATGTCCCTGAAGGGACTCCTCCTCCCTCTCAAATTTTCTGTCCGTAGACCGGAAAGCTCGGTCTGTGTAGAAGCGCTGTACCAAATTTTTTATATTGGGCACAGTTTTGATTAGTCGTTTCACCCTAACTAGTTATCTTGTTTGGTTCTCTCAACAACAATTAACCAGTAACACCCATAATCATTGTAATTTGTCTGCTCAATCTTCCGTGCTACCTCCTCTCGATGTTTCTAGGTTAGCTCAAACTGCTCGTATCTCTCTCACTCCAAACGAGGTGGTTATTACATTCAATCTCTTAATCAAATTCTTTGTACTCGGTTGATTTCTATGGTGGTTCGTTTTTCTTTCATTAAATTCAACTATTACTAATTTACAGCACCACCAGGTCCACCACCATCACCCCCAAAATCCTAAGGAATTTCTCAAACCCAAACATCAACTGCATCGATCTGTGATGGTCTTCCGTCCAGAAGATATTTACGCCTTGGTTAGGGTATTCAATTCAAGGCGTAAATTTAATTTACGCTTCATATTTCAAATTTTACGCCCCAAATTCTTTTTTTACGGGTTGGTTAGTCTATTTATGCCTTTTTTTTTTGTGAGCAAGCTCCCTCTTATTCACGCCCCAAATTTTTTTTTACGCCTCAATTTTTTTTACGCATCCAATTTTTTTTTACGCCCCAATTTTTTTTTTATAAATAACCCTATTTTGTTTTTGAACTGCAGTCCCAAAAACAACACATTATCTAGGGGAAGGGGGATGTGGGAGTGGGACGTTTAAAATGAGTGAGAATACTTGACTACCAGTAGTACTACTTAAACATTAAAGTCTATTCAAATCATTTCAAACCTAAAACCCGACTATGTCTATCGATTCTAACCATGTCTATTCATCTAAAAGAGATTTCATTCTCCCATTTTTCTGATTTATTTATATATTCAAAATGAAAATTATAAAAAAGATAATAATTTTATGGGTTAAACCAGAATCAACCGGCATGTTCATAGTCGATCAATATGCACATGCACGACGAACGATTGTTTATGATGTTTTTTTATGGCTGAAGAACAACAACCCAAAATCGGCAAATGTAGAAATCCATACGGACCATTCGGGATGATGCCCAATTTTAGGCTATAATCTGCTAATATGAACTTCCATACACATCGATTCTGGTGTAAATATAAAAAAGATGAAGAACTTGGATTTAGAATCGACTGATATGTTACGACATATGTGCTTGTCTAGTTTTCGCTTTCAAAATGAAGAACCTTAAGAACAATCGACAGGTTTTTCTTAAACTCAAAAACTTTCTAGGAGCTTTGATTTTTTTTTTCTTGTGGTTTAACCACTTACTAGTTACTACTATAATACATAATTTAATCTCAGTCACCTCCTTCTTCACTGTAAGTTTGCTACTGAACTATGTGCAAAGTTTCTGTCTGCTCTTCAATGCTGCTTTACCATTCATGCTGAAGTTATACCAACCCTGCACTCTTGGTACATGAAGTTAGGAGACCAAGCTAGCACAACTGTGTGGAATTACCTACCTGCTGTCATTTTGTGGAATATCTGGCAGGAAAGAAACAATAGAGTTTTTGGAAGGAACCATTGTTCAGTTGATACTGTCTTTGAGAAAGCAAAGTACAACTTATACACTTGGGCTTTGGTTATTAGGGACTTTGAAAACCTTGATTACAACTCCGCAATGGTCAATTGGCCAAGTTTGTACTTTAATTCCGATTAGCTTTTTTTGCATCTAGTAGCCTATTACTAGTATGCTCTTGCTTTTGTAATTCCAGGGTAAAAAAAAAAAAGAGTTTTCTTCCTCCATGAACTAATTGAAGTAGAAGACGAGACCCGGAAGGTTGATTTTCTTCACTTCATGCTGAGACCCCTGAAAAACGAATCGGGGAAGTTGACATGTCACGTGCACCTGAGGAATGTTTGTTGGGACATCAGTTGACAAAAAAAAATAATGCTGGCTATGGGGTTCGAACCCATGCGCACTTGTGTGCAGAAGATCTTAAGTCTTCCCCCTTAACCACTCGGGCAAACCAGCTAGTTGACCATAT
>JAJJMA010228228.1:5135-17827 GCA_023529015.1 Papaver nudicaule
TAAGCCGCATATGCAAAGGTCTGAAAATTCGAATTACCATTTAACATTTTAGTCCAAATATTTACGATTTGGTCCAAATATTTACGATTTACCATAGTTATTATATATGTTATAGTATTGCTCGGTCAAACCTGCTAGTGTTAGTATGTAAAGCTTGTTGCCAGTTTTAGGTGTCAAAACACAATTCTTGATTTAGTCTACTAAAGTTTAGATTTTGGAATTAGGAATTAGACTAGGTAGGTGAGACCTTGAAGACGAAGATGAAGTTTAATCACGAAGACATCATTACTTCTTCATCGACAAAAGGTTATTAGGAGGTGTGACTTTAAGGAATTACTTCTATTCTACTTATCCTATCTTTCGAAATATAGTCGGCTACTTTAGTAGCTAATAGCATATTGAGATGTATTCCTATATCTACAGAACTATGAGTTATGCTGGTATGCTTTACAAGTATACTAAGGTTATAGGATCGCATAAGACAGATTCAGTACACTTTCCATCACAATGATTTGCTTGCAAATCAATGTTTGAGAATGGTGAATCTTAGTAGTTATACTCTAGAGCGAGTATGATGGATTATAGCCCAGGACGTAACCACGTCTAAGTACGAAAATTGGCCCAGCCCAAGTACTTCGAGAAGATCCAGTTAAACCCTGAGGACAGGCAGTTCGCGAACCGGTTCTTGAACAAGAGATACGGATTTTCTTCCTAAGTTCCAAAAAGTTGAGATTGTACGCGTACCTGTACGTGAACAAGACTGGCATTTTGGCCTGTATTTCAAGTGCAAACGGTCGTGAACCGTTTGATGGATATTTACGCGACTTTTAACAGAGACTCCCAGATCTCATAAATAGATCGACTTGATCTTTATCGAGTATATCCTACGCGGTTCATCTAACGAATCTCAATGATTCAACAAGATTTCAATTGCTCACTCTTGTGTTGAGACCACATCTTGAAGTAGTTTTAGAGCTATCAAACTACTTGGTGATCACCTCTAATTGGTTTCCATGTGTGATTAAACTGTGATACTTTGAGTGCAAGTAAAGTAACGGGCTCGTTTACATGGTTATTAGATAGCTTGTAACACAAGGAATCTATTACTTTCCAAACAACCTATTTTATTGAATGCTATAAATAGAGAACTCTAGAACGAAAACCACAAGCATCAAGCAAACGTAAAATACCTCTGTGGAATTCAACGTAAACTCTTTGCACTTTGGAGTAAGATTGTTATGGAAGTTTGAAAAAGCAGGGGTACCTAAATACAACCAACTTTTCGTTTGGGCTCGTGAGACTTATGGTCAGATATGGACGATCTCAAAAATCAATATCCAGATCTGTTAACCTGAGTTTGGATCACAAGGATCGGTCCAACGCAAGACAGGGTCTTGGTAAATCCAATGGATGGATTGAGGACAACGATCAAGTTTATAATAACTTACTTCTTGTGTTTGCTTTAATTATATAATCAGAGAATATAATGCGGAAAGTAAAGCACACAAGACACCAGAGATTTTTTTAACGAGAAAACTACAACCTGTAGAAAAACCTCGGGACCTCGTCCAGATTGAACACCGCACAGTACAAACTGTCTACAAACACTAGCCTACTATAAGACTTCGGTCTGGGATGTAGCAGAGACCAATTCCAACCCTCCAAGCGAACTGATTACTATCGCACTCCTTACGTCTCTAGATCCCCCAAAGATCGTCACGCACTTGATTCCCCTACCTGACGTCCTTTACAGGCCTAGGAGTTGCTTTAACCGCTGTTAAAGGCTTGTGTTAATAATTTCGGCTTTGCAACCTCAATTATCAACTGTATGTTTGAATTGTTCTCTATCAGTTTGACATACACAAAGTGACTTCCTTCGGATTTCTCCAGGTCGTACGGAAATCTACTTACAAGCGGTGGCTGACAAGTAAACCGAGTAAACTATGCCCAACTTGTCTCTACCTCAGTTGTACACAAAGAATCACTTAAGAAACTTATACAACTGGAGCTAACTAGGTCTTACAACACCGAGTGCAGCCGTGCGTTGCTTCCTTTCAACCTTGTGTGTAATGTATCAGTACTTGAATGGCCTTATATCAGAAGAGAAGGACCGTAGAATAGACAAGAACGTAATCAGGTTACCAAGGTTACAGGTTACTCCGATATCAACCACTAAGGTCTCAATCTCCTACCCGTGCTTACCAACTCTCAAGAGAAGTCTTTATAGTCGTAGGTAAATCCCAAGATGAACTGCTACCTAATAGAGGATGACTATACCACAACAAGCATTCACCGAAGTGAAAAGAGTTTTACGATCAATTCCATAGAGGATCTTCACGTATGCTTGATGATTGCGGTTTTCGTCCTTAGACACCTCTATTTATAGCACTCAACAAGATAGGTTGCTTTGGAATAAAGCAACTAGTTACTTGTTCCACAAGTTTAGGAAACCCTAACTTGCAAACCAAGAAACCTAGATTTATCTCAATTGGAAATCTTTTATCATTATCTGCCAAGTGTTTTATTAGCTCATAAACACTTCAAGATAGATATCCAACAGACCAGATATAATCTTTATCTTATTGACACATTGAGAATCGTTAGATGTACCACAGAAGATATTTTCGTGATAACCAAGTCCAACTAAGAGATAAGGAGTTAGAGTTTAACCCGAGTGAAAAATTCCAGAGAATATTCACTTTGGAAGGTTCGCAAACCGTCCATCTGAATTACGACCAAAAGCACCGAATCTGAGGTTCACGTAAGGTACGCGTACAAATTGATACTTTGGAACTCAGGAGTTTTTCCTAAGTCACTGTTCACGAACGGTTCGGGAACCGTCGTCATTCAGATTATGGTTTAACTTGGATCCGCTGGAAGTTCTGGGCTGCACCAGTACTTAGACGTGTTAGACGCCCTCAGCTATAATCCACTGGACTCTTGCTCAAGAGTGCTCCTTTAGATTCACCCATATCCAACAAGTGATTTGCAAGCAAACCATTGCAATGGACAAATGGTATCGAATCTATCTCATGTATTCTTGTAAACTTAGTATTTGTGGGAACAAATACCAACATAACACATGGTCATGTAGAAAAGAACACGATCTCAATCGCTATTAGTATCTCTACTAAAGTAGCCTACTATTTTGAAAGATAGAGTAAGTAGAAAGAAGAATTTCCATAAAAGTCATAACTCCTACTAACCTTTTGTCGATGAAGAATAAATGATGTCTTCTTTGTCTTCACAGTCTTCATCTTCAAGGTCTCTACTACTTAGTCCATATTCCAATTCCGAAATCTAAACTATAGTAGGCTAAATCAAGAATTGTGTTTTGACACCTAAAACTGACAACCAGCTTGACATACCAACGCTAGTGGGTTTGACCGGACAATGCCCTAACAATCTCCCCCTTTGTCAATTTTAGTAAGAAAACCAATTTACATATGGATTCAAAAGATATACAATTAAGTACTAACCAGATGTATCTTGATTTCTTGAATTCTTCAACTTCTCCCTTGAGTCTTGATGTGTTCGTTTAACTCTTGTTGATGAATTCGTAGACAGCACCTTCAGCATATCCAGCTCAAACAACCACAAAGGTACGCTCAAGCTTACATTGCGTGAGTATGAAATCTGCATAAGCACTTCATACCCGACAGCCAATAAATCTATACTAATACCAAGGCAATACAGACAGTATTTAATCATACGAGAGTGCGAAGAGAATAAGAACAATATCGAAGATAATACATAAGAGAATATGTTAGATAATGAACACGATTACTCATTAAATCTTGTGGTAACTAATACATGGATATGATACTTAGAAGTTAGAGGAGAAAGCTAACCTAATATCGCCCTTCACAACTTAGGTTACACCAAAAATCCAACCCTTACAATGTTTCTCGAGCTCGCCTTATATAGGCCGAGTCTGTAGTGGTTTACAGCTAATAAGACAAGTTACTCAATCGTGGTGGTCAGAGTTTGTCGAGTGAGGCGGTTCCTTCGGTGAGACCTCCGAAGATGACTTCATGCTTTTATCCTTCGATGATCTAGGCGAGTCTTCTATCTTTGAGCTCTTCCTCGAGGTGACTCTGCTGGCTAATCCCGAAGTATGGCTGCGACGTTTTCTGGTAGGGCCTAGTCCTTCTGATCTTGACACGTGTCCCGAGGGTGTTTTACCCTCCATGGTTTGCCTCTTTCCTTTCCTTGTATCGAAGATGCTTGGGAAGGAAATTCTTCTTCGCCGTCCTCTTCTCGCCATGCACCCCACTAGCTGCCAAGTGTGACGTTTCATGACACGTTCTGCATGTTCCCGAGATTTTAGCTACCTTTTGACCTTCCCACCGGAAGCGCCAGTTTCCCTTCACTATTTAAGTTTCGGTTTCTCCCTCTAAATTTTTTTAGCTTTTTCGTACTCTCTTCCTTAGCTCCGACGCTCTTTTTCCAAAACCCTTAAAGTTCTATCTTTTGATCTAACTCTTGTTTGGTGTTTTCCTCTGGTACCCCTTGCTTTAATCTTCTTATTATTTCATAAAGACGACTCTTTTTCCCTTTTCATCAACTCTTAAATTCCTGATCAAACTTGCCTCTGCAACTTCCGACGCCGGCGAGTTCTGTTCTTTTCCCCTTTGTTTTCCTTTTATGTCGTTTCCTTCTAAGGTTGACGTTCTCTTCTCGATGATGAAGAACTTAGGTTTTAAAGATGATTCTTTCAACATAAAGGATGTCGGAGCTCCGGGCAGCCGGCTGACTCCAGAATTAGTCGAGGAGTTTGGGTGCAACGAGGAGAAGCTCTTGGTCACGTTTCATCAAATTTCTGCTGGGTTGATTCCTCCTTTTTACCAACCTTCCAACCCTTTGTTTATTGAAATTATTTGCTCCCTTCCCAGTCCTCGAGGGGTAATGCGGCTCACCTGTAGTTCCATTCATCTTATCAACCAATGGGTTTCCCGCTCCGAAGATAACTCTCCTGCCGGTTCTACAGCGAAGTTTTACTTTACTGCCAAAAATTTCTTTCAGCATTACAAACCATTCTTAACACTTGACAACGAATTTGCCCCTTGGGGAGTCGGGTTTCGGACTGTGAGGGGTGGTGTAAATATTATTCTGGGGTCTTTGGATTATTCCCTGGACGAAGACTGGTATTCGGAGCCTGTGCTTCTGGAGGGTCCCATTCTTCGAGGCTGGAAAGATGCAGGTCACTTCATTCCTCGGACAGAGTTCGAAATAGGACACGAGTTCTCGACTCAGCATCTTTTTACGATCCACTTTTTTGACGAGGAGAGAGAGTTGTCTCGCCAGGCTTTAAGGAAGGGCAAAGGTGTTTATGTCGTCTCTTCGAGTAGCTTAAAGTGTTCCCGGGCAGATGCGGAGACTATGGAACAGGTAATAAATACCTTTTTAAGATTTATTTTCTGGAGTATGAATACTTGTCTCTATTTGTTTCCTGAGACAGACAGATTCTCATTTGCAGGGAAATACTGTATCTGTGGGTGGCTTGAGTGTGGAGAATGAATTGGTGGGCTTTGAGTTCGAGGAAAAGACCGAGGTTGCCAGACCTCGCAAGAAGTGTTTGTTTAAGAAATCGTCCAAAGCAAGTTTACCGCATCAAAACAAGGTGCCATCGAATCCTTCAAAGAAGAAGATGAAAGCGACTGCTCCTGTCGAACTGTCATCGGCAAAGGCTGATGATGTGCCTCCTGTCGATAAAACTATCGACGAGGTTGTCGTTGTCAAGCCGAATGTTGCTGTGCCGAGTGTGCCTGCCTCTGCCTCGGTGATGATTGCTTTTGCTACGACCACTGCCTCAGCCATGGTTGATGTTGTTGTCGCAACCCCTGCCTCAGCTGAACCTTCTGTCTTATCTTCTAAGAAGGTTATTCCTGTGGTTGATCTCCTTCTTCCTCGAAGAGATGGCTCGTCTGTTAGTATGGATCCTTCGAAGAATTTAGTTATCCGTTATCCTCGTAGTTCAAAATTTCCACATGCTCCTAGATTTGCTAGCAAACACTCTCAACCATACACTGCGAAGAGATTTAATGAGGTGTTTTTTGAGAACCATAATCCGAGTGACTTTTCCAAAGAAATCTCATCTTGCTTTGATGCTCACGCCTCTGATCCTCTGGGCTGCCCTTTGGATCCTGAGTTTTGCAAGAAATTTGGCGCTGTTTTTGGAGGTGACCGTCTCAGGATGGAGTATGATCTTCGTCATCCGCCTTTTTCATATGAGGAGAACCTCGCTATGCTTCAAATGGTTCACTGCTTTTTCCTTGAAGTGTGAATAGTCATATTTTTTGGGGTTTTAGCTGAGTACTTGGTGCCTTTTCATATCTGTCACAGGGTAATTATCATGAGTCCGGTCTTTTGTCTTATACCTTTGTTCAATGTGGCGAGGCTGAGTATCATGAGAGGAAATTTTTCCAAATGCAACAAGAGCTTGCCGAAAAAAAGACTCGTAGTGCTCGCGAGAGGAAGAATTTGATATGTATGTATTTTGTTATCCTGTTTTGCATCTTACCTTGTAATTTTATGCTGAGAAAATTTTACTGTTGTCCCAAAAAGCCGAGTTAGAAGAAGGGAAGAAGAAACTCCACGAGGCTAAGCTAGCTTTAAGCAATTCTCGATAGAGTCGCAAGCCTTCGCATAGTGTTTCTGGCGATGGAGGTCATCGAGGTGAAATCGATAAGCTTATAAAAGATAGGAATCAAGCCTGGGATGACCAAGATTACTATAAGAGGAAGAGGCGTGAAGCTGAGAATCTTCTTACCGAGGAGAAAAGGAAAAGGGTTAAGGCCGAGCGCCTTCTTGAGGAGGAGAAGAATAAAAATGAGATTGTTGCCCGAAAAAATCACTTTTTTCAGCTGGATGTAGAACGCCTATCACGAGAGCGGGATGCTGCTCTTAGGGAAAAATCAATCACCGCCTCTGGGAGAGTGGTGATAGAGAATTTGGAGCAGGATATTAGGAATTTGAGGGTTCAAACGTCTGCGTTGAAGAACTCCAATAATGATCTAACTGCAGAGAATGCTGCTTTGAAGAAGGGTTGTAATGATATAAGTATGGAGCTTGCCAAGGCGAAAACTTCGAAAGATCATCTTTCCCGAATGATCGATGAATATCGGTTAGAACTTGCTAAGTTTGGGGCGTCTTCTTCTGAAGATATTAGGAAAAGGGCTACCCAGCCTCGCTTTACCAACCAACATGAGGTTGCTGAGTACATGGTTGTTAAAGAAAGTAGGGTGCTAACCCTGATCAAGTTGTTGTGATGTTTTTTGTTGTGTTTCCAGATATCTCAACTTTTCTTGTTTCTGTTACTTGACAGGCATCGAAACCAACTTGCATAAGAAAGTTGCAGACGTTGTATCTGCGAGGGACGAGGCTGTCAATCAGTTGGTGCTTGAGGCCGACCAAAAGTTGGAGTTTGAAAGGAGAGCAGAACAATTGTCGAAGGAGTTATCCGAGGAACGGCGACGTCGAACTGCCGATGTGAACAAGTTTTCCCAAGAGCTGGAGCTCGAACGTAAGCGTCGTTTAGAGGATGTACAAAGGAGTGTTGCAGAAATGACTGCCGAACGAGTTTTTCGCCTTAAGTGCCAGCAGGACCTTAGGAATATGGTTACTGGTTTTTCCCTCGTCCATCATCAGTTAAGACATGGGCAGGCTGTCGAAGAACTGCTTACTCGGTCTTCTTTGACTACCTCCCTAGCTACTAGCATGGCCTGTCGAATACTTGGTCGGTCTCTTTTTAGAGATATTGGTATTGAGCCTCCTACCTATGGGGCCGTTGGTGCAAGGAATGCTGACGCGATACTTCCAGGCGACGAATACTTGCTTCCTCAGGAAGTATATGTAAGGTTAGCTAGGGACGAAGCGCGAAGGAGAGGGCTACTTGGGAATATTCCTGAAGACAAAGGCCCTGATGATGATGAAGGTGATGGCGATGATGATTCCGATGATGGCCACTCAGGTGGCTCTGAAGGTCATCCCGGGGGAGACCCCGATGATGATTCTAAGGATGATTCCGATGGTGATTCGAAGGATAATCCAAAAGACGATCCCAAGAGCGATTTCAGAGAAAGCCCAAATGACGGTCCCAAGGGTGACGTTTCAGCTGAAATTGGCAACGCAGCCTGTGGTGCTGCCCCGCATCCTCGCCGCCCCCCCGGGGGGGGGGCGCCCACTGGTGGTGGTATGGTTGTCAGCTTTGATAAAGGGAGCAGTTATTTGTTTCAAGAATCCACAGCCGCGTATATCTAAGAAAGTGAGAGCAATTCTGAGCCCGTGAGGGAAATGACTCCCTCGAGGCAAGATCATTCTGGTTTTCGGACTTATGAAGAGAACTTGGAAGCTGATAGAGAGCTTTGGAATGACACCGAAGCGTTTGGAGAGCCCTCCCCTCGTCATGGTGTGTTATCTGACGAAGCTTCTCCCATGGTGTAGCAGCGATATTTTTTGCTTTTTCCTTTGTCTTTGGATACAAGAATCTTTTGTACCTGGAATCTCCCATACTTTTGTGCTTATGTGATGTGTTGACTATATTTTATGAAGAAGTCTTTTTCATTTGCTCAGAGTTTTCTCCTTTTTAGTTTTGTATATATTTTGTTGAGAACTTCGTAGTCAGGTACGAAGTTACTGTTGTAATATTCTAGGTTTCTAAGGTTACTCGAGGTGTAACTCCAGGGCTTACTTCGATGTGGGAGATAGTAAACCAAGCTAGTGGGGGATTATGGATCACCCTTCCCAAAGGCTTTTAGCTGCTATGTATGCGCTTCGATAATAAAGTAGCTCAATGGGGGAGTGTCGGTCAAGGCTGGAGCTTAGACATGGTATTATTCTCCTATCGCGGCCTAGAATTCGACCCATCTGTATCTCGTTAGCCCCTCCTCGAGGCTATGTTTCGATTTTTTAGAGGAGGTCCCTCGGCTGCATGACTCGCCTGCTATTCCCGTGAATACAAGCGAATCAACTGCCTCGGGGTTCCATCCACCTTTAGAGGTGGATGTTGATCCCATTTATCGTCCCCTCGACGCCTCAGAAAGAGAGGTCCTTATGGTCGTCTGGTAGTGGTTTCAAATGCTTCGTTAGCTTAAGTAGCTTAGATGCAAAGTACCCACCACTAACGGGGTGTCTTGTGGGTAGAGGACTGTATCATATAGCTCGTAGGCCCTTACGGCTTATATGATCATCAGCTATGTGCCTGCTATTCGAGGTCTTTTTATGTTTTTGGCGTCTGGGCCTTTGGCGTTAAGGCCTTTTAATTTATTTGCGTCAAGGCACTAGGGGAGATATGGCGTCATGGCCTGTTTGCTTTATATGGCGTGAGAGCCTTTGGAGGTTTGCCTATTCGGGTAGGACTTTCGCGTAACCAAGTAGGATCTGGAGTTTGGATCGAGGTATGGTGCCTCGAAGAGTACAATATGTATTTTCTTAACAACATGCCAAGATGCTTCTTTTATTTGCTCAATTCTAAAACTGACATATCTTATGCGTTGCTTACATACGTGGTTCTAATTGAGGTGTTTCAGATGCTTCCCCTCAACTGGGGTGCTTAGCTTCTGTTCTTCGAGATTGACCAGGCTGTACGTGTTGTTCCCGAGCGCTTTTTCGATGACGTAGGGCCCAGCCCAAAATTGCTCCTCCGAAGTATCTTTCCTGGTGTCAGTTGAAAAAGCCTTGCTGTCAGATGTGCTTGGTTTTAGTGCCTTATTGCTTGATACAAGGAATTGCTCTCTGTGCTCGGTTTGATGTCCTTTTCCTTTGCTGATAGGTCGAGTGCCTTGCTTGTGGACGACTGGGCTTCTCATGGTAGTGTCGGCCATTCCAGCCTCAACGTCAGCTATGAACTTTTCTATGCAGGACTCTGTTATCTTTTGGTGTTTGGCTTCATTTGGAGAATCCTTCCTCGAGTGCTCCCTCGCCTGAACATCGATTTCGTTGCATAGACGAGCTTCGGTAGGGTCACCGAGGATTTCTGCGATTCCAAGTGGCGTTGGGAATCGAATTCGTCTGTGCAAGGTAGAGGGCACTCCTAGGATGCTGTGAAGCCAAGGTCTTCCCACAATTGCATTGTAAGGCGAGTCTATGTCAACTGCACAGAATGATGTGGGTTGTTCCAGCTTTCCAACATGAATTAGTAACGACAACTCTCCCCTGGGCATCGAGGGTTTTCCGTTGAAGCCATAGACATTGTACGAAGAAGGCACCAAGGCTCTTTCCTTTCCAAACATCTTGTCGTATGTCCTCCCGAAGAGTATGTCCACAGAACTTCCTGGGTCCACGAGTATTCTAGGCATCGCCGTCTTCTCGATGTGGAGTGTGATTACTAAGGGATCATTGTGTAATCTTCCCTCATCGGGAATGTCTGCTGCTGAAAAGAAAACTGGGCGCCTCTGACATTCTTCCAGCTGCCCTTTCATTGCCACACTTGATATTTCCTTTCCCTCAAAGTCTCTTTTGTGAATTCTATCCACAGGGATACCTTCGAAGCTTCGCCCACAGATGTTTGCGTGAACTATGGAGTTGCAGTCGTCGAATCTTGGAATGCTTCGGTCAATAGTGATTATGTATGCTTCGTGCTTCTTCTCCTCTGGCTGCGGCTGATTTGGAGGTGGTTTTGGTAGTTCAAGGAAGTGCTTAAATTTTCCTTTTGAGATGAAAAAGTAGATTTGATCTTGCGCGGTGACGCAGTCCTCTGTTGTGTGCCCATAGAATTGGTGAAATTGACAATAATCCCTAGAGTTTCGAGTGTGCTTTGGCTGGTTTCCTCTGCTCCTCGGGTATCTCATCTCGCCTGCCAGTTCGGATTGCTCGATGCTTCGGAGAGCGTCCTCGATGGTTACACACAGCTTTGGCAGCTTTCTATCTTGAAATGCAGGGAAACCTGGTCTTTGTACGCCGAACCTTCTGCCTCCCTCCTGTCCTCTTTGAGCACCGCTGTTTTCAAATTCCCTTCGAGAGTCGTTACCTCTACTGTCATTGTACTTCCTATTATCATGATATCTTTCGTCACCAAATTTTCCCTCGCTTCCATATCTCCCTGCATCGTTTTGCCTCTCTCGCTTTGAAAAGTCCCCTGTCTGGTGGTTCGTGGCTTGATCTCGCTCTTCGAGTGACAAGTTGTTTATGGAGTGCACCTATTTTGATATGGCTTCTCTCCCTTGGGTCGATTGCTCCCTGATTTCGTCCAGTGTGATTCTCTCCTTTTGGTACTTTTGGAGGTCTTGTAGTGTCTCCACATTCTTGGAGAAGAGTCTGTCATACAAATAATGGTTCTTGTCGAGTGCATTTAGATATGCCATCACCTTGTCTTTTTCCGAAGCTCTATTTCCTACTTCGAAGCAATGAGCAGTCCACCTGTCTGTCAAGCTTTTAATGGATTCTTCGGGTCTGACTATAATGCTGAACAATTTCTCTACTCCTGGCTTTGATGAGTTGTTATACAAGAATGAAGTATGAATACTTTGGATAGCTCTTCGAAAGACGAGATCGAACTGGCTGTTAGGTTGTCATACCAAGCCAAGGCTTCCCCTTTCAAGCTGGAAGGAAAACACTTGCAAAGCACCTCGTCTTTATCAGCATAAGCCAGGAATACTCGAAGATACATTTTGATGTGCAGAGTTGGGTCTCCTGTCCCATCGAAGATTTAAGCAAAGATTGGCATGGTGCATTTTACCGGGATGGCTTTAGCGAGGAGCTCGGGGCTTAGTGGCGAACGGTTGACGTCGTTGATTGCTTGAGTAAGCTTCATTTTGTCAGTCGGTTGCATCCGATTATCGAAGAGCTCTGCTCAAAGCGTTTTAATTTGTTTCATCATCACTTGTTGTAGAGCTTGCGTCTCGGCGTTCTTCCTTGCCTGCTCATTTTCGTATATTAAATGTATGTTGTTCCCTTTCGGACGTATACTGGGCTCGGTTTTTCTGCTCGAGATTACTATCTCAGGGTCCTTGGGGTCGTTTCCCTTGAATTTGGTGTGACTTCTTGACGTTGTAGGTCCCCTGGATCGTGATACAGTTTGTGGGCGAGAGTGTCCCTCGCTGCTCCCTTTGTAGTTTGATGCCGACTTCTCCGCAGCTTTCTCGGTTGCCTCTGCTAATTGCTTTTTTAGTTTCCTTATTTTCTTGTTCTTCTGAATCAATTTTTGGAATTGTGCAGCCCTGTGGTGTTTTCTTCGGTGGGTTGGGGTGCTGGGACTGCTTCATTCGGGATGTCGTTTTCGCCATCGTCATCGTTATTTTCTCCATCCTCCTCTTGGATTTGTTGCTGAGGTGGTTCGTCACCTACTGGGAATCCTTCTCCATCAGGTCCCAAATCTTATATTTGCACTTCCTCTTCATTTACGCGCTCTCTGTGCTGTAGTGTACTTGCAGCTACCTCTGGCGATAGTCCTTTGCTTGTGGAGAATATGGTGTTATGCCTCGAGGATCCCGTGCCATGCCTCGAGGATCCGACTCTTTGCTTCGGCATTTGGTCAGATTTTGAAGTCATGCTGACAGTGACCCTGTAAAAAACAAAAAACCGTGAGGTCCAAAGCAGCTGGTGCAGTGTACTAAGTCTGCCATGCGCCCTAATATGTGTAACAGGTTTTTTCCTGCGGAATTTTAGGGTTGGTCAGGCTTGGTTCTGTCCAAACCCTAACTGTTTTTGTCTTATCCTAATTTTTTTTTTTTTTTTTTTTTTTTTTTTTTTTT
>JAJJMA010228228.1:17927-32155 GCA_023529015.1 Papaver nudicaule
CCTAATTTTTTTTTTTTTTTTTTTTTTTTTTTTTAGAAAAAGGATCCTGGCAGACTGGCCTGCTTTCCTAATCTGGACCCTGATTATGAACACTGCAAGGTTCGTTTCTAAATATGGACTAGATAAAAACCCTAAAATATCCCTAGTTTTGCTTTTCTCAACATCATGGGTATACCATATTTTACGGGTGTTTCTTTTGCAACTAGAGTGGCTTATCCAAGGTGAAAGCTATTCTTTCCTTGGGGGTTCTGCTGTGATTCTTTTTGAAAGAGTTTATTATACTCTTGACCAGATCTCTTCGTTTCAAGGCTTGGGATTCCCTGTAGAAGCATCGATCTCATCAAACTGATGATTTTCTCAAAAATCCTTGAACGTTCTAAAGCTTTGAATATCTTTAGACACCCAAGGTGGTGGAGCTCAGAATAAAATGATAAAAATGTGATAGAAATGCGATTTTAAAGAAGAGTTTGAAAACCCAAGAAAAAATTTCCTCAAAAAATTTGATAATCATAAATCACAGGCAAACCCTAAGTTGTTTTAATCAGTCCCTGTTTCTAGCGCCAAACTGTGTGAGTATGAAATCTGCATAAGCACTTCATACCCGACAGCCAATAAATCTATAATAATACCAAGGCAATACAGACAGTATTTGATAATACGAGAGTGCGAAGAGAATAAGAACAATATCGAAGATAATACATAAGAGAATATGTTAGATAATGAACACGATTACTCATTAAATCTTGTGGTAACTAATACATGGATATGATCCTTAGAAGTTGGAGGAGAAAGCTAACCTAATCTCGCCCTTCACAACTTAGGTTACACCAAAAATCCAACCCTTACAATGTTTCTCGAGCTCGCCTTATATAGGCCGAGTCTGTAGTGGTTTACAGCTAATAAGACAAGTTACTCAATCGTGGTGGTGTCAGAGTTTGTCGAGTAAGGCGGTTCCTTCGGTGAGACCTCCGAAGATGACTTCATGCTTTTATCCTTCGATGATCTAGGCGAGTCTTCTATCTTTGAGCTCTTCCTCGAGGTGACTCTGCTGGCTAATCCCGAAGTATGGCTGCGACGTTTTCTGGTAGGGCCTAGTCCTTCTGATCTTGACACGTGTCCCGAGGGTGTTTTACCCTCCACATACATGGGTTAATATGCTAATCCCACATGTTGTTTGTGCAAAGAGTAAGAATCTGAGCAAACTTTAAAGTCCGTGTATCAAAACTTTTAAAGTGATTCTACTCATTCCTGATATGAAGCTTCTTCTCAGCTTTAATTATAATTACTCCACCTTACTTGATACTTTGGAAAAGCACAACAAGTAAGCACATGACGTTCTCCCCCTCTGGTTATGAACCACAAGAACAAGAACCATATGTATTCTCCCCCTATTTGTCACAAAAATATGACAAAGTAGTTCGAGACTAGGGTTTCCTAAACGTATGAGATAGGTTAAGCTAAGTACTCACATACCAAGTTTAAGATGACATAACTAGGAAATCAGAACGATGATTTCTAAGTTGATTCATCTTTGGAGAAGGACACACTTTTCTCCTAATTGTTTTAGGCATAAAACAATAATGAGAATCTGAGGGGTAAAGTGTGAAGTGTGATGATGTCATATGAAGTTGTATTGGTATTCGAGAGGTCAAGATCGAACAAGACTCGCCTAAACCAAGAAATGGCCGTTCGAGTATTGCTTCAGTTACAAGAAGAGGAAATAGGGTTGGTTTCAGGGAGGGAAACAGAGAAAGATGAGATCAGAGAATTGCTATGATTTCTGTGATGTTGTGATTAAAATTGCTAAAAGAATGGATATTCAGTTCTCACTAGATATTGAATGCTGAATGAGAAGATTTAATAAATTATCGATAAGATAGATTGATTATACTTGCACTGAATTGAACTGTTGAACTTGTCTGTTCTTGTTGTTGTTGTGTTTCCAAACTGGTCGAGTGACCAATTTATAGCAATAGAATTCCAACTGATCTCGTAAGAAGTGGAAGAAGTGGAAGAGTGGGAGTGTGGAGTAAGTGGGACCAGTTGTTAAGAGTCCTGCGCCTAATATTAGGGAAGACTAACAACCCACTTTCTCATCCCCTCTTTTCAACAACGTTCACACGACTTAGCTTTCTTTCCCGTTGAGTGATTGAGCCGTTGCAATCACACGTGTCGTAGACCGCCAAACCAAAACCCTAAAGAATATCCCCCCATGTAACTTACTTGATTCTCGTAAGATTTGTTAAGTGATGAATATTTGTTAAGTCAAAGATGACTAGGTGCAAAGTCGTACCAATTACTGGTAAACTCAGGACTTTGCGTAAATATAGAGATTAAGCGATAAGCTTGTATATCTCTTTTAGGTTTGGTCTAAGGATTGACCCGGGCAATCGCCATTTAAACCAATGAGAGAAGTCTAAGGATTGAGCTATGCAACCGCCATTTAGACTGAGAGGATTTCAGCAACTCTCTGTGGCAATAGTCAAGTAAATACGCCTTTTGATTTGCCATAAATATGAGAAATTGGCTTGTGGCATGTAATGCACCAATTCTCTGAGTAATGAAGACATATGAATGTCCAAAATAATATAAGTCATAGCCATGAGCCATGATTAAGAATTATAGCACTGATTATAGAAGCAAGTCTATAATCCGGAAAACAAACGAGTGATGCTAACACGGCGTAGCCATCATCAAGAATGCATAAGCATTTCCAATCCAAGACCTAAAGATAGGACACAATAACAATAATGAGCCATGTTACATAGCATAATAATCCTATTAAGAAGTTAGATATAGGATGTAAAAGGATAAGCCATAACATTACGTTATTTTCAGATTTCTAGACAGCTTGCACGTCGTCCATTCATAAAATCACCCAGGCCAGCCTATATTCGGTAAAATACCGAAATTTTAGTATGTTATAGGAAACTCACAGAGGAGAAACTTTCGTGAAGGAAGCGCCCCCTAATTGTTCACGGATTGGGCTGTAGAAATCGTCCTTTGAGGCAATTCGTAGTCTGCCAGATTTCCGAATTTGATTAGGAAACTAGAATATTATGGACTCAATAAAGTCCATAATCATCTAGGACTTGGATCAGCGGGATCCATAAGTAGAGGGGAGGCTAGGGAAAGAGATATTTTAGCTCTTGGAAGGCGAGGATAGCCGTAAGCAAGAGAATGATCATGGGCCTCCATGAGTACAAGCTAGGGATAGTCATGAGGCCTCCATAAATCAAGCGAGGGACAGCCATAAGGCCCCCCATAAATTAGGCTAAGCATGGCCGTGAGGCCTCCAAAAACTAAGCAAGGGATGGCCGTGAGGCCCCCATAGGTTTAGGCAAGGGATGGGCGCGAGCCCCCAATGATTTAGGCTAGGGCATGACCCTGGGCCTCCAAAGACCAAGCTAGGGCATGGCCGTGAGCCTCCAAAGATTAAGCAGGGGAATGACCGTGGGCATCCAAGAGTTAAGGTAAGGCACGGCCTAGGGCCTCCAAGAGTTTGGCCAAGGTACGGCTTTGGGCCTCCAAAGGTTTGGCCAAGGCATGGCCGTGGAGCTCCAAGGGTTTAGCTAAGCTAATGTTGTGGGGCTCCAAGGAGTAAGCTAGGGCATGGACGTGGGCTGCCCTAGGATGTGGCGTGAACAAGACCAAGGCTAGGAGGGAGATATTCTAGCTTGAGGAAAGCGTGGGATTAGCTTAGGGCCAAAATATGATTGGGCTCGTCTATGGACTTGAGCTAGGCAAGCCAAAAAACGAGATATTTTAGCACAAACAAGGGACGTGAGCAAGGAGGGATGGGATGGCCGTGGGCCACCCATCATAGGCGTGAACTAGGCAAAGGGGCAAAGGGGATGGCGAGTTGGACAAGGTACATACACGAGCATAGGCTAAGGCGCGTGCACATGCACGGGCGCATGCATAAGCTAAAGCGCGTGCGCAGGCACAGGCGCATGCATAGATATTTTTTCGTGTAGGCTAGGGATATGGACCATGCTACTAGGCTAGGGTCGTGAGATATCAAAAATATGGCAAATGACAACCAAATATCTTATCCCTATTGTAAAAATAAATTCATACCTTATCTCGAGCTATTCCAAGATGCCAGAAACTGATGCAAAATTACTCCTGTGACCTCCTCGCCAAAAATCACCATCAACACTAATATTCCACAACCACGCTCCCCAAAAAGATTTGTTATTAAGTGCAAGTTCAAGTTAATAACTCTCCCCCATGTGGTGTTATTCAATATAGAACAACTTACAAAGTCGAACATGGACAAAACAATTTTAATGTTATCCAGTTTTGCTTTGTTTATAATCTCTTTCCCTTAGCCAAATTTTTGGAAAAGAGTATATGATCCAGAGTTTTTGAAAACTCTAAAAATCATAGAATCAAAAGTTTCTTGATCATGAGAAAAAGCATAACTTTTGTAATAGACATAACCTTACATCACTACCGAAGTAATGGGAAAAAGCTATGTGTTGCAATAAGATTGAGGTAGACAAATCAAGTATTGCAAACATCATTAATAATCATCTAAAAAGAACTTTTATTAATGAAATAAAGTATTACATGCTTGAAAAAACTCTAAAAAGCATGAAAAGGCAACCTACTTTTTGATATAGTTTATATTCCTTAGGCAAAAGTAAGAACAAGTTCTCACAAGGAATCAACTAATCTATTTGAAAGAAGTCATGACGAAGTTATTGATTTCCTCAATGTCTTGTTCTTCATTCATGGGCATAGGACATCAAAATCGAATTCCTTAGGCTCTTTTGCAGACGCCTTATGCACTTCTTTCAAAAGCTCTTCTTGTTGTTTCACAAGAGCTTGTTGAACAACCAGAGTTTTCAGAAACACTTCCCCAAGAAATCTTACTTCTCTTTTTGTTTCTCTGCATTCTTTGAGAATGGATGCAATCCTTTGATTCTTCTGAGCAGGCTTTTCATCCTTGTCAGATTTAGATTTCTTCTTCTTCTTCTTCTTCTTGAACCAGGGTTTTCTTTCCTTTGCTTTTGGCTGATTTCAAAGGATCATCTGGTTTCATGGTATCCTTGTCAATTGACATTGGATCCTTGCTTGGAGAAGTAATAGCAAGGAGTTTTACCATGTTGAAAAGCTTAGAATGAAATAAGAATTAACTTATGATTTCTTTATAAACAGTTCTTCTCAAGAATTTTCGAAGAGATAAGGATCCTCATAACTGCCAGATACGATATAGATTTACCCTAATATCGTACTGAGAAAGCGGAACGGTTCGGGAACCGTTTTTACACGTGTATTTTGTTCTTTCATTGACGTGTCTCACTTTCAGAGAATACCCAGTAACAATGTTAACCTTTCGTTTAGACAATTTGACCATTGATGATCATAAGTTCCATGGAGCTTGGCTCAACATTACACTTTTGTCAAGTGACGAAGAAAAAGGTGTTAATTGTGGGTCATCAATTACTTACAAATAAATACAAAAACTGAAAAAGACTCTAAGACATTTGCCCAACCACACTATGACATCTCATTCCAAGGGGCAGTGAATGAGATGCCAATCTTTCTAGCACTTAGTGCGAGGAAGGTAGAGATCATTATGCTCTTTATGTGGTACTGAATCTTTTTTGAACTAAGTTTGCCATTCTTAGTTCTGACTCTCTTGAATTTCTCCGCTCCTTGTGTTTCCCTTAAGGAGTTAGAGTGATTTCGATCTTTACTGGCTTCCTTGTTATTGGCAGCTTCAAAGATACGAATAATATTCATGAGTCTGGCTGCTTTTTTTTGCAGTTTGTTAGCATAGTTGACCTTACTTTTGTATACATGACACTGCTTGTAATCATGTCCCTTTTTAGCACAATGGCTTCATTTAACAAGGCGTTGCTTGTGCTTTACAGGAATGATTACTTCTTTGCAAGATGTGTCACTAGAAGTTGTGTCCATGGGGATGGGACATGTTTCTAGTTATGATTTGGAATCACCCGCATTATCAGAATTGACACACTCTGCAATGAAAGTTATTTCACATTCTTCATCATCTGAGTAGTAAACATCAGACGAATCGTCAAGTGTAGCAGCAAAGGCTTTCCCTCCAGTATATTTTCTCAGATTGGGACATTCTTCAGCCAAGTGGCCAAAACCTTTGCATTTATAGCATTGTGGCATATCATCATCGTCTCCTCTTTTGTTCCCTTCTTTAGGAGGGACTCTATCATGAGGCTTAGGAGTTGATGGTGGGGCTTTCTTAATGAATCATTTACCTCTCTTCTTTAGAAGATCTCTAAACTGGCGAGTTATCAAGGATATCTCCTCCTCAGATTCATCCCCACTATGATTGTCGGAGTTGGTGTTCGAAGTACACTCTTCGTTTACAAGTTTCCTTGTTTTTCCAGTAGCTCTAAAACCGATGTGTTTAGGGTTACTTTGCTCATGATCGAAGATTTTTAGCTTGGCAACAAGGTCACTTCTTGTTATATCTAAGTCGTGTACTTCCTGGATGGCATGTTTCTTTGACTCGTACCTTGAGGGTAATGACCTCGGAATTTTACACACAATGTCCCTTTCCGGAATAGCTTTTCCTAAGGTGTGACATGCATTCACTATTTCAGACAATTTGTGGTTAAATTTTTCAAAGGTATCATCCTCAAGCATTCGAAGGTTTTCCCAGTCAGACATGAGGTTTTGAAGTGTAGCTTCTTTTACTGCTGCATTCCCTTCGAATACGGTCCTTAATCTATTCCAAGCCTCGTGAGAGGTTTCACATGTGGCCATGTGATGGAAAAGATCAGGTATAACTTCATGAATGATAGCATTAATCCCATCATAGTTTTGCTAGGCGCCGAGAGTTTCCACGTCATTATAAGCCGCTATGTCTTTGAGGACAGATGCACCGTCAACTTGAATAGTTGGTGGTGTATATCCCTTTTTGACATAAACCCAAGTTTTAAAGTCACGGGCTTGCAAAAACGAAGTCATTGCAGTCTTCCACCATAAGTAGTTTGTGCCACCAAACTTTGGTGGTATGTTACAAGCTCTTATGCTTTGGTCCATAACTCACAAGCCGCGATAAACACGGACAATTACGTCTTTTATGTGTTCACCGGCTCTGATACCAATTAAAAAAGCAGGGGTACCGAAATACAACCAACTTTTCGTTTGGGCTCGTGAGACTTATGGTCAGATATGGACGATCTCAAAAATCAATATCCAGATCTGTTAACCGGAGTTTGGATCACAAGGATCAGTTCAACGCAAGACAGGGTCTTGGTAAATCCAATGGATGGATTGAGGACAACGATCATGTTTATAATAACGTACTTCTTGTGTTTGCTTTAATTATATAATCAGAGAATATAATGCGGAAAATAAAGCACACAAGACACCCGAGATTTTTTTAACGAGGAAACTACAACATGTAGAAAAACCTCCGGACCTCATCCAGATTGAACACTGCATAGTACATACTGTCTACAAACACTGACCAATTCCAACCCTCCAAGCGAACTGGCTACTGTCGCACTCCTTACGTCTCTTGATCCCCCACAAATCGTCACGCACTTGATTCCCCTAGCTGACGTCCTTTACAGGCCTAGGAGTTGCTTTAACCGCTGTTAAAGGCTTGTGTTAATAATTCCGGCTTTGCAACCTCAATTATCAACTATATGTTTGAAATGTCCTCTATCAGTTTGACATACACAAAGTGACTTCCTTCAGATTTCTCCAGGTCATACGAAAATCTACTTACAAGCGGAGGCTGACAAGTAAACCGAGCAAACTATGCCCAACTTGTCTCTACCTCAGTTGTACACGAAGAATCACTTAAGAAACTTATACAACTGGAGCTAACTAGGTCTTACAACACCGAGTGCAGCCGTGCATTGCTTCCTTTCAACCTTGTGTGTAATGTATCAGTTCTTGAATGGCCTTATATCAGAAGAGAAGGACCGTAGAATAGACAAGAAGGTAATCAGGTTACCAAGGTTACAGGTTACTCCGATATCAACCACTAAGGTCTCAATCTCCTACCTGTGCTTACCAACTCTCAAGAGAAGTATTTATAGTCGTAGGTAAATCCCAAGAGGAACTACTACCTAATAGAGGATGATTATACCACAACAAGCATTCACCGAAGTGAAAAGAGTTTTACGATCAATTCCACAGAGGATCTTCACTTATGCTTGATGCTTGCGGTTTTCGTCCTTAGACACCTCTATTTATAGCACTCAACAAGATAGGTTGCTTTGGAATAAAGCAACTAGTTACTTGTTCCACAAGTTTAGGAAACCCTAACTTGCAAACCAAGAAACCTAGATTTATCTCAATTGGAAATCTTTTATCATTATCTGCCAAGTGTTTTATTAACTCATAATCACTTCAAGATAGATATCCAACAAACCAGAGATAATCTTTATCTTATTGACACATTGAGAATCGTTAGATGGACCACAGAAGATATTTTCGTGATAACCAAGTTCAACTAAGAGATAAGGAGTCATAGTTTAACCCAAGTGAAAAATTCCAGAGAATATTCACTTTGGACGGTTCGCAAACCGTCCATCTGAATTACGACCAAAAGCATCGAATCCGAGGTTCACGTAAGGTACGCGTACAAATTGATACTTTGGAACTCAGGAGTTTTTCCTAAGTCACTGTTCACGAACGGTTCGGGAACCGTCGTCATTCAGATTAGGGTTTAACTTGGATCCGCTGGAAGTTTTGGGAAGAACCAGTACTTAGACGTGTTAGACGCCCTCAGCTATAATCCACTGGACTCTTGCTCAAGAGTACTCCTTTAGATTCACCCATATCCAACAAGTGATTTGCAAGCAAACCTATGCAATGGACAAATGGTATCGAATTTGTCTCATGTATTCTTGTAAACTTAGTATTCGTGGGAACAAATACCAACATAACACATGGTCATGTAGACAAGAACACGGTCTCAATCGCTATTAGTATCTCCACTAAAGTAGCCGATTATTTCGAAAGATAGAGTAAGTAGAATAGAAGAATTTCCATAAAAGTCATAACTCCTACTAACCTTTTGTCGATGAAGAATAAATGATGTCTTATTTGTCTTCACAGTCTTCGTCTTCAGGGTCTCTACTACTTAGTCATATCCCAATTCCGAAATCTAAACTCTAGTAGGCTAAATCAAGAATTGTGTGTTTGACACCTAACACTGACAACCAGCTTGACATACCAACGCTAGTGGGTTTGACCAGACAATGTCATAACAAAGTTTTCCTCTATTAGGTAACAATTAATTCGTGGTATTTACCTAACAACTATAGGAGACTTCACTTAGGAGTTGCGAAGCACATGTAGGCGATAACATACCTTTGTGGTAATTATCAGAGTAACATGTAACCTTAGTATCTTCAGCTTTTTCTTATCTATTATACGTTCCTTGTCTTCTGCAATAAGGTCATTCAAGAATAGTTAAGAGGCCACAGGGTTAGAAATAAACAACGTAGGATGCACGTTCGTATTATAGACCTAGTTAGCTCTGACTGTTTATGCATTGATTTCCAACTCTTTTCAAAACTGAGGTAGAGACAAGTTAAGCATTGTTTACTTGATTTACATGTCAGCCCTAACTTGTAAGTATATTTCCGTATAACCTTGATCATATCTAAAAGAAGTAACTTTCGGGTGTTAATATGTTGGAGGCCAAATAGGACACCGACATTTTCTGTTGCAAAGCAAATCGAGTACCAGAAGCCTTTAACAACGCTTAAAGAAACTCATAAGCCTACAAAGGACGTCAGCTAGGGGAATCTAATGCGTAGGGTCTTGGAAATACCAATGGGTTAGGGTTCAATAGTAACAATTCATACACCAACAACAATACTTTCATTATGGCTGGATCTTCTCCACTATCTAATGAAAAAATCAATTGAGATTTTGATGTACCTGAGAAAGCTAAAACTCAGGGTGAAAAACCTCCCAAGGTTTGTCAGTACTGTAGTAAATCTGGACATTCCCAAGGAAGGTGTCGACTTCTTAAGGAAAACAATCGAGTTGTAACTAAGCTTCAAGCCAACATGAATAGAATGAACAAAGCCTTTAAACACTTCAAGGGTACGTTGAAAAAAGTGACAGGTTCAAGAGGAAATGAAAAGGGTAAGAAAAACTCTCAACCTGAATCAATCTCTAACAACCACACTACAATCAACACCTCGTGTGAGTCTAGCACCACACTCAAACTGCCTAGTGTAGGGGGTTGCATCCTCACATTATGACTTGTATGTGTAAGGCATGAAGTTGATATCAGGAATTCATTCTTCGTAATGTGGTTGTTCAAGTTACTAGTAGAGTATTCATAACATATTTCTAAAGAGAATTTTTCTTTATGAAATAGATTGACTAAAAACCCTGAAACTGGCATGCATGTTCTGTAGGAACATTGCGATTCGCGAACCGCCTGGATCGCAAGTATCTGAAAGATTTCCCTTAAAGTCTTTTAGATAAACATAAACACACTCTTTTTGTAAGATATATATATTATTTCATATCAAAGATGACTCATGTTACAAGAAATATTACAAGGAGATGTGAAAGAGAAGCTGTCAATGCTGATCTCTGTGAAGGAGTCATATGCAATAGGAAAGCAAACCTGATTTTTTAGGGAAGCTAATTTTGCAGCGGATTGCATGGCCAAAAGAGGATATAATTTACAGGCGGGGGTGACAGAATCTTTTGTAGGCAAACTTGATTTTTTTTACATGTTATTAAGTTACCAAATGTACCTTATTATAGTTTTCCATAGAGTCAAGTTTTGGGGGGAATGCCCTCTTTTCTTGATTCTATTTTATGTAACATAATTATGTAACTTTTCGTATTCATTAATACAATTTGGCATTTAACGAGAAAAAAAACATAGGCAAGAGGAAAAGGACTCCTGCTGAAATGATGAGTTATATTCAAAAGTTTTCTGATCCGGGGACTCATGCTATAAACTCAAGAGAAATAACTGATGAGTACGAAAATACGCGAAAGTACTTTCTGTGTAAAATCGATTACGAAAGGAAGAAAGCTATATTCTTTGAAGATAAAGCCAAACTAGGGCTGTCAACGACTCGGTTTCGGGTAACTTTTCACTGGAACCGGAACCGGAACCTGAACCTTTTATCTTTGTCGGTTCTGATTCCCGACCCAATTTTAGGGATCCAGAACAGGAACTGATTATTTACCCGGTTCCGGGTCGGTTCTGGTTATTGGCATTGAATTTTCTTTAACTTATCACTTGGTATTAAAATAAATCAAGAACATATATCAACTGTGATAAAACACATTTGAATCACTTAGTCCACAAAGGCAAAGTTCAGAAAAAAAAAATTTTAACATGAGGAAAATGAACTCTTCATTATCTAATATTGTTAGAGCATGGCTCAGTCAACCTCACTAAGTGTTGGTATGTCAAGCTTAGTTGTCAAATTCAGTGATCAAAACTCGACCGTTTGCAACACACATTAGGGAAAGACTTCATTAAGTTAGCTTTAGGTTGTGGAAGATTTTGGTAGGATTTAGAATCACTATTTGAAGAGTTGAAGAAGACTGAAGATCAAATGAAGACATCCGACTTCACATTCAAGAGGTTAGTGAATCTACATAACGCGATTTCATTATCTTTTACACTTGATCTTGCAGATCCCAAGCACTTGATTCCCCTAGCTGACGTCTTTTATAGGCCTACGAGTTGCTTTTTAACCGTTGTTAAAGGCTTGAGATAACTTCGACTTTGCAACCTTTATTATCTGGTGTATGTTTCGAATTGTCCTTTTCAGTTTAACATAGGAAAGTGACTTCCTTTAGATTATTCAAGGTCATATGGAAATCTACTTCCTAGTTAGGGCTGGCATGTAAATCAAGTAAAAAATGCCTAACTTGTCTTTATCCCAACTGTGAAAAGAATCACTTAAGAAACTCACACAATCGGAGCTTACTATATATGTCTTACAATACCGCTTGCAGTCGTACGTTGCTTCTTTAAACCCCTGTTGTCGTGTAGCTGTTCTTGAACGGCCTTATTACAGAAGAGAAGGACTGTAGAATAGACAAGAACGAACTCAGGCAACAAAGGTTATAGGTTAATTTGATAACTACCACAAAGATATGTTATCTCCTACCTGTGTTTCCCAACTCTCATGAGAAGTCTTTATAGTTGTTAGGTAATCCCACGGAGGAATTGCTACCTAATATAGGATGAGATGACTACCTCAACAAGCCTACACCGAAGATTAAAGATCTTACGCAGAATTCCACAAATAAATTTTACGCCTGCTTGATGCTTGTGGTTTTCGTTCGAAAGTCCTATATTTATAGCTTTCAATAAGATAGGTTGCTTAGAAATAAAGAAATAGAATCCATGTGCTACAAGTTAGCTAGTGACCGTGTAAACGAGCCCGTTACTTTATTTGCACACAAAGTATCGCAGTTTAATCACACTTGGAAACCTTTTATAACATTTATCTGCCAAGTAGTTTGCTAGCTCATAAACTACTTCAAGATAGGGATCCAATGGAAATGTGAACAACTGAGTTTTATTGAACCACAGAGATTCATTAGATAAACCATAAAAGATATTTTCGTGATAAGGAACAAGTCTATATAAGAGATAAGGAGTTATCTGTTAAACCCGCGTAGCAATCCTGAAAAATTGCCATCAAGAGGTTCGGGAACTTCCTTGAAAAGACGAGGGTACCGAGTACACCACCAATCTTTTATTTTAGTCCACCTACAAGTCAAACCGTGAACGGTTCCTGTACTCAAGAACAAGATCCCCTTCAGATCTGATTGATTCACACAAGGGAGTCAATAGAAGAATCCGAAAGTCTATGTCAACAACCAAGTACGATACTTTAATTATAAATGATAAATCAAATATAAAGCGGAAATAAAGTAAAGTAGACACAAGATTTTTGTTAACAAGGAAACTACAAACTCGTAGAAAAAACCCGGTACCTCGTCCAGTTTGAATACTCTTAAGAATTAAGCCGGCAAAACACCTATTCTCAGACTTCGGACTAGCTGGTGCAGACAATATGACCTTAATACGACTATTAGTCACAAAGATTTCCCCTCAGTATTCCTACGCCTCCAACCACAGCAAGGTGGTCACGCACATGTACTCCCTTACGCAAACAGACGTCCTTTACTGTCTTACGCAAGAGTTGCCTCACAACCCGTCGCGAGGAGTATCGCTACCCGACCTCCAATCGGACGATTACAACCTTATAGACAGCAACCAAATAGCGGCAGGTCAAATCGCTAGATGATATCCTTGGTAACTAACATATATTTCACCGAAGTCGTTTTACACCAAGAGCGAGGATATTAAGTTTACTTAGGCAATAAACTCCTCGATATATCGATCAAGGTTTCAAAACCTAAAGTCCCGAAAGAGCAACCTTGTCGTCCCAGTTGGAATCAAGCAGATAGCTGTGGAAAGTACGATATGATATGACCTTGAAGAACAGTGTACCTGCAAAGAACAAATCTAATAACAACAATCTTAATTCCACTCAATATCTATAGTTTAGGCACACAAACCAAAAGCGGCTTGCTGACAAATCCAGGTTAATAGATAAAGAGTATGTTCTAATCACAACGATCTTGAGTGTCCTTATTGCAGAAGAGAAGGACCATAGAATAAACAAGATCGCAAGGTTATATAGACGTGATAGAACAGAACACAAGTACAATACAAAGAAGACTAGTAAAACATAAACTAGTTTCCCACAGAGGTACTTCTAGGCATCTCGATCCCTAGAGAAGACTTCCACGCAATTCTAGACCGAGAGCAAAAGCTCAAGGTAGCTGAAAAGAAAAGCGGCAGACACAAGCTATAAATCCGAAGAAAAGCTTGGTAGAGGGATAAAGCTTTCAGGAGAGATACATCTCCTATTTATATTGACTAAGGCTTAGCTTTGAAATGAGGCTAACTTAATTTCGGAAATCCATTAAAGCACATTTCCATATTAGTTACGAAATTCCTCACTTAGACTGTACGAGTAGAAAATCTGCATAGGCTCATAAGGTATCCTATCCATCAGATCTACTCATACATACACTAACTTTAAACGAGATTCAATGGTGCGAGGACCATAAGAACGATACCGAAGATAACAGAACAACTATAATTCAAGACCAAATGTGTAAAGCAAAGGCTAATGTGTATAAAGATTTTTATGTATTTCAATGTTGTGATTACACGGAATATAACCCTAAGGAACCAG
>JAJJMA010228235.1:0-17036 GCA_023529015.1 Papaver nudicaule
TGGCTCTGTTGGATTGATTGCATACATTTATATGAGCCAATGTAAGATAGATCGTGACTCACACTTATGTTGTGGAGACTCGAAATACTGCTGTTTCTGAGATTCGAATATGACGTCGTGGTTTGGCTCTGAACTCTGAAGTTCTGAATCATTCATTTGATTCTGTATATGAACATCTTGTATGTCATATCTCACTTCTGGATTCCGAAACCATATTTGTGTATCTCAACTTATTAATTTTCAACGTTTGAATCTCAATGTAGGTTTTGATAAAACTTGACGTTGATTTCGAAACCATAATCTGGTTTTCGCATTCATAAGCTATTGGTCCGAAACTTAAAAAATGTGACCAATGAGATATAACAGATTCGAAACTATGTTTGTGTGGCTGACAGTGACTTGAGAATCGAGGCCAATGTGCCTTGACCATGTGAGATCTAAAAGGTCGAAAAGACCCTGGGGTTTCCTAAAGGTTTATGTGAACCGGGAAATATATGCCTGTGTGTCGAGGATAAAAAGTTGTGATGGTGAAACGGTTCTCGACCACATGGACTCTCAAGTTCGACACCAAACATTTGTACAGAATTTAATATGTGTTTCTTGTTTCGAAACCTTAAACAAGGTTTTGTTAAACATAATCTAGATTTCGAAACCAAGCTTTAGGTTTCGCTATATGGAAACTTGATTTGGGAACCTTAAATAAGTTCCGGTCATATAATGAACTTTAGGTTCGAAACCTTAATTTAGTTTCTGCCAAAACTGACGTACGTTTCGAAACCTGAATAAGGTTGACTCAGAATGCGTATCTTCGAAGTTCAAACTCTACATTTTTGATTTGTGCTTCAACGAATTAATGAGTTTGATATTCTCGGTTTGAAGTTTGAATTCGTTCATCTTCAATGTACAACTAAGTGGGATTGAGTTATCATTTGGAAAATGGTTAGTCGCTCAAGTTAGCGGACACATGATTATGGATCAATACTGTACGTGATTAAATCTTCGTATGCTTTACTAATTGATCAAATATTCATTTGATTATTCATTTGATGTTTTGATTTGAATTCTTGGATATCATTAACGTGACATCTATATTGGAATCAAGAATTCAGGAGATTTAAGGTCTTTGCTAGTTACTCGTAGAATCTCGCACCGTACTTCCAATGGTATATCTATTTGCGTGATTCGGAACGTCTGAACCATTGTGTTCACTTAAGCTTAACACACAAGGCTTTGTCCTTTTTTGTTATGATGCGTTTATGCGGAACGTTGAACCACGTTGGACCAGATCCCACTTCCACCTAGGTTCGTCTGGTTTGCCCAGCAATACCAAGGAAGTAATGTCGACATTATAAAGCTGGTGACGACATTTGGAAGTACTAATATCTAAGGAGATTTTCGAAACTAAGGACACGTTTTCGAATTGAGATCTTTCCCAGAGATCATATTTGGTAAGCACCATATTTCGAATTAAAAAGAAATATCCAAATATACCTTAAGATATTATTTGCTTTGATTGCTCTTGGATAAACATGTTTCGAAAATTTATTTTCTTTATGGAATATATTTTTCTTAAATGTAAAATGCTAGAGTATTAGTTCTCATTAAATGCTATGAGACTAAATGAGGAATTTCGGAACTACTATGTAAATGTGCTTTGTGGAATTTCCGAAATTAATCTTGCCTCATTCAAAGCTAAAGCCTTAGTCAATATAAATAGGAGTGGTATCTCTCCTGAAATCTTTAATCCCCTTGGCCAAGCTCTTCTTCGGAATTGTTAGCTTGTGTTGCCGCTTTTCTTTTCAGTTACCTTTGAGCTTTTGCTCTCGGTCTAGAATTGCGTGAAAGTCTTCTCTCGGGATCGAGAAGCCTAGAAGTACCTCTTGCAGGGAAACTAGTTTATGTTTACTAGTCTTCTTTGTATTGTACTTGTGCTCTGTTCTATCACGTCTATCGAACCTAACGATCTTGTTTATTCTAAGGTCCTTGTCTTCTGATATAAGGCCACTCAAGATCGTTGTGATTAGAACATACTCTTTATCTATTAACCTGGATTTGTCAGCAAGCCGCTTTCGGTTTGTGTACCTAAACTATAGATATTGAGTGGAATCAAGATCGTTGTTATTGGATTTTTTCTTTGCAAGTACATCGTTCTTCACGGTCATATCATTTCGTACTTGCTACAACTATTTGCTTGATTCCAACTGGGACGACAAGGTTACTCTTTCGGGAGTTTAGGTTTTGAAACCTTGATCGATATTTCGAGGTGTTTATTGCCTAAGTAAACTTAATATCCTCGCTCTTGGTGTGAAAAGACTTCGGTGAAATATCTGTTAGTTACCAAGGATATCATCTAGCGATTTGACCTGCCGCTATTTGGTTGTTGTCCATAAGGTTGTAATCGTCCGATTGGAGGTCGGGTAGCGATAGTCCTCGCGACGGGCTGTGAGGCAACTCTTGCGTAAGACAGTACCGGGCGTCTGTTTATGTAGGGGATTACATGTGCGTGACCATCTTGCTGTGGTTGGAGGCGTAGGAATACTGAGGGGAAATCTTTGTGACTAATAGTCGTATTAGGGTCATATTGTCTGCACCAGCTAGTCCGAAGTCTGAGAGCAGGTGTGTTGGCGGCTTAATTCTTAAGAGTATTCAAAAATGGACTAGGTCCCGGGGTTTTTCTACGAGTTTGTAGTTTCCTCGTGAACAAAATCTTGTGTGTACTTTACTTTACTTCCGCATTATATTTGAGTCATCTTATATAATTAAAGTATCGTACTTGGTTGGTTGACATAGTCTTTCGGATTCTTGTATTGACTCCCTTGTGCGAATCAATCAGATCTAAAAGAGATCTTGTTCTTGAGTTCTTGATTTCAGGAACCGGTCAAGGTTTGACTTATAGGTGGACTAAAATAAAAGATTGGTGGTGTACTCGGTACCCTCGTATTTTCAAAGATATTTCGTGATAACCAAGTCCAACTAAGAGATAAAGGAGTCAGAGTTTAACCCGTGTGAAATTCCAGAGAATATTCACTTGAACGGTTCGTGAACCGTCCTTTTGAATTCCGGCCAAATTCATCGAATATGTGCTTCACGTAGATGTACGTGTACAAATTGATGTTTTGGAACTCAGGAGTAAAATTCGTGGGAACCAATACTAACATAACACATGATTATGTAGAAAATAATACGATCTCAATCGCTATTAGTATTTCTACTAAAGTAGCCGACTACTTCGAAAGATAGAATAAGTAGAATAGATGAATTTCCATAAAAGTCATAACTGTTACTAACCTTTTGTCGATGAAGAATAATTGATGTCTTCTTCGTCTTCAAGGTCTCTACTACTTTGTCTATATCCCAATTCCGAAATCTAAACTCTAGTAGGCTAAATCAAGAATTGTGTTTTGACACCTAAAAATGACAACTAGCTTGACATACCAACGCTAGTGGGTTTGACCAGACAATGCCCGAACACCCACTGTCAATGGTCCCACGATATCGATCCCCCATTTAGCAAAGGGCCAAGGACTGATAACTGAGTTCAACTCGGTGGTCGGGCCTTTGATTTTTCTTCGAAAACTCTGGCACTTGTCACATCGTATAGACATGTTGGCGGCGTCCTTGTTCATGGTTGGCCAGTAATATCCCTGAGTTTTGGCTTTCAGTGCTAAAGATCGCCACCCGCTATGATTCCATATATCTCCATAATGGATTGCCAGCAGTATTTGATGCCCTTATGTTCTGGTCAAACATCGTAGCAGTGGCCCTAATAATGATGTTTATAGAGTACCCTGTCCCTCAACTGGTAGGTGCCAGATCTCGACACAATCTTTCTTGCTTCTTTGACTTCAGCTGGTAACACTCCATTTTCTAGATATTGGTGAATGGGTACCAGCCGATCATATGGTTCGGGTCCAGGAGTAACGGGCCTTTCTTACTCGTCAGAGATTTCCTCAAGCAGTATTTCTATGTCTTCCTCATTATTCAGATCTTCTGCGTTTTCATTGATTGCCAACACTTGTTTCAGTTGTACTGATGGTTCATAGACTCGCCATATCTTGATAGATGTGGTCTTTTTGTCCCTTAACATCGATGAGATGAAAGCTAGGGCATCTGCGTGCCGATTGTCTTTTCTGCAGATAGGCCTGAAAGTAATGTTGCCAATCTGGGATGCTAGGTGCTGAGCCAAACACATGTATGCCGATAAGTTTTCGTCCAAGGTCTGGTACTGCAGTTCTATCTCTTTGAGTATCAGTTGTGAGTCACTGGTAAGTCGAACGTCTTTATTTCCTAATTCCAGGATCAGCCGTAAGACATGAATCACCGCCTCGTATTCTACCACATTATTGGTGTGGCTTTCAAATTCCAATCTGAAGGCGTGGACCAGACAATCCCTGGTTCGTGTTGTAATAACAATCCCGATACCCGTTCCCTCATTGTTGGATGACCCGTCGACGAATACCTCCTCGACTTGGCTGGTGTGATGATGTGATAGGTGATTAAAACACCTATTCGATTGTACCTAAGCGATACACTTTAGTCGGCTAATGCCTCGTAAATTCTTTATTTTACGTCGTTTTCTATTTTGCAGGTACTTTGAATTTTAATTATACAAAATGAAGCAAATAACAACTTGACTCATCACTTGGCAACTTTCGGAGTTGATGAACTCGAATACAAGAAGAATACAAGGTTCAAAAGTGTCGCAAACTAAAATTACTGGAGGCGGGCACTGATGGTTCTAAAGGATGTATGAAGGCAACCATTGATTATAAAGGTTTTGTTGGAATTCATTGGGGCAGGCCTTTATCTGTAATAAGTTCTACTAGAGGCAGATACGATTTATACAAGCACCATAATTTTCTGATCAGGGTGCCAACTCTACTTCTATTACAAAACTAAGACGCGACAAATTCTTTTCTTTTCTTTCACAAACAAAACCAGGTTAGGATGCTAGATCTTGCCGTAGCTGCTAAGGTCTAGCCGTGAGTCCCAAATGGTGTGCCAGGAGTTAAGAAGAAGTCTCGAAGCTTCAGAAGAGTTGGAAGAAACAGTTCAAAAGGCGTATCAGAAAGAAACTGGAGAATGAAGAATATGCTGCTACCTCAGTTGTGACGCGGCTAACCAATAGGTTCAGTGGTCGATTGGCAAGAGTTTAAAGAGGGTTTTGAAGAGCAACTACAGAACGTGTACCAATTAGATGGAGAGTTTGAACAAGTTCTGGTCGAAGAAAATAAAAAAGAAAGTTATGCAGTTAGACGTTAAAACAAGGAAGAATAAGAAGAGCTTGTGCTGTTGTTGGATTATGAGGATGGAGTTCAGCTGAATTAAACTATGATTGTGTGTGTGTGCGATTACTGATTGAATGCTATGTAGGGACGCAACTGTGCCTAAAAGAAGAAAACAAATCGAACTCATCAAGAGTTCAGTAACAGGATGAGCACACAGTGTTTGGCGAAATATCTGAACCAGAGGTGCAGAAACAGGCCAAAAATGCTGGGTTGGTTGTTCATTAGGAAGATCGAAGAATGAGGTGTAATTGGGGTTTCTTCACTGAATAATGAGTTGGGTATTGATTAGATTCGGGAGTTCGAAGCTAGGAGGACAGTTTTTACAAGTGAAATTAAGGAGGAAATGCAGTCATTGTTGCTGAGTTGTAGATACACAGTAGTACAAAATTGAGATAGGATCTGCAGTCGATGATGTTGTGCTAAAGGCATGAATGTGTTGTGTTGTGGTTCGCAGTCGATGGTTTGTAGTGCTGGTGGAGTTGCTTGCCTAAGGTCAGAAGTTGTGCTGGATTTGGACTGAGAAACAATCTTGGATATGTTAGGGCTTTGGAGTATAAAAGTCCAATACAAGAGTTTTCTGGAGGCGGTGGTTATTCTCTACAAAAGGAGCGCAATAAATAGACAAGAGTGAGTGAATGATGATATTGATGCTTGATTGAATAACATGCTAGTGATGGATGTCGACTTCCTTAACCAACCTTTTCCTCTGATATTTTCCTAAATACTTTCAACTTTAATTTTCAGTTCCGCCCCCCCCCCCCCCCTGGTTACTTCAGTTTTCAATTATGAATAACAACCAATTCCTCTCTGTGGATCGAACTTGTTCTTATTGCTATACTCTTATTTATATTAGTGAAGTGAAAGAACTTAAAATATTTGTGCTGGTTGAGGACCTATCAAATTTTGGCGCCGCTGCCGGGGAGGGAAGCGGATTGTTATTTGCTTTTGATTTCTTATTTTTGTTTTTCATTTCTTTTTCTAGAATTGTGTTTCAGGTACAATACCGGAAGAGAAATCAAAATGAGCAATGAGTGATTCGAATCGTACACTCAAGGAGCTAGCTTCTTACAAGTTGGATCATCATCGATTTTGCATCCAAAAAACATCTACATTTGAGATATAACCGGGGTTGATTAGAGAGCTTCCCAAATTTCCTTGGTTAGCTAACGAGGATCCATTCAAACATCTCATGGATTTTCACAACATTGTCTTGGCTTTAATTCTCATGAATGCTGACGTAAATGAAGCCATGCTACAAACTTTTTCATTCTCTTTGGTAGGCGTGGCTAAAGAATGGCTTTATTATTCACCTTCTGGAGGTATTACAACATGGAAAACAATGAAAGAACTCTTCCTCGAAAGGTATTTTCCTGCATCTAAAGTTTCTCAAATAAGAAAAAAGATTAGTGGAATAAGTCAAATTGTGAGTGAGACTTTGTATGATTATTGGGAACGCTACAAAAGGTTAGTGGCCAACTTCCCCCACCATCAAATAAGTGATTCTTTGATAATACAATACTTCTACGAAGGTCTTCTTTCAGGTGATCGAAATCTTCTTGACGCTGCAAGTGGTGGTGCATTTATGACAAAACTGCAACAACAGCTAGAGAGTTAGTTGAGAATATGACAACAAATTCTCGACAATTCTCTACTTGTTCAGAACCACTTGTCAAGAGTGTTGCGGAGATTAACCAAATCTCTGAGCTACACCAACAGGTTAGTGACTTGGGAGTTATGATTGCATCTTTGGTACAAAACCATCTTCTCCAGCTGATCAACCACAACCACAACAACAAAGCCAAAGTTACTAAAGGCATTCATGCAAATGACCGATGATGCAGTGGAAGACTTGCAAACTCAAGTTGGCACCATGGCAGATGAATTATATCAGTTGAAGACAAATAACGGTGGGATTACTAATGATTTGACGCTGAGAAGCGGGACACAAACTGTGGATCCCAAAATAACTGCAACATGCAGTAATGAGTCTTCAAAAGAGTCATTTATTGAGGAGCAGTTTACAAAACCGCCCAATACTAATGAGGTACCTAAAAACATTTCTAAAACTTCTGTTTTTACTTATGTTCCTCCTTTGCCTTTTCCTCCCAGGTTTACTACTTCCAAAAAAACGGAACTGGAGAAGGAAATTTTAGAGATTTTGAAGAAGATTCATGTGGACATTCCACTTGGAGATGCTATATAACAAATGCCTAATCTTGCCAAAGTGCTGAAGGATTTGCGTACCAACAAGAAAAATCTCACCGGTAATGAGGTAATGAGCGTGGGGGAGAATGCCTCTGCTATCTTGCAGAAGAAACTCCCACTTAAATGTAAAGACCCCGGTAGTTTCGATATAGCTATTGTTATTGGTAATACTAAGTTTAACAAAGCTATGTTAGCTTTAGGGGCGTCAGTGAGTGTGATGCCATCATATATATATGAGTCTCTTAATTTAGGACCACTTAAGGAAACTGGTATATATTATTTTACAGTTGGCTGGCCGTTCTAATGTTTACCTTAGGGGTGTTGTTGAGGATGTGCTTGTGCAAGTCAATCAATTGGTCTTTCCAGTGGACTTTTGTGTGTTGAAGATGAATAATGGATTATCAGATTCGTCTATTCCTTTGTTGTTGGGACGACCCTTTTATGAAGAAAGCTAAAACCGTTATTGATGTGGACAAAGGGACGTTGACAGTGGAATTCGATAAAAAAAAATACATTTCAATATTTTTGACACGAAGATATCCTAGTGATGCCAACTCTTGTTTCTCCATTGATGTGATTGATGATTTAGCTCAACGAATGTTTGAGTTGAATAATGCAGATACCTTAGAAACCGTGCTTACAAAGCCAATTGATCATGGTGTAGAATGTAGTGATGAATTAAAGGAAACCATTGGTTCTCTTAATTCATTGCAAGAATACCCTAGTGCTTCTTTTATATCTTTGCGATGCTCTATTGAAAAGATTTTGCTATCTGTGTTGCACGCTCCTAAACTAGAACTGAAACCTCTCCCGGATCACCTAAAATATTTGTATTTGGGTGAGAACGAAGAGTTACCGGTAATAGTTGCTAAGGATTTGACGGAGTTGCAAGAACATAGACTTCTTCGAGTGTTAAGGAAGCACAAAACGGCCATAGGATGGACAATTGCTGTTATTAAAGGGATAAGCCATACCGTTTGTATGCATAAGATACTTCTTGAGGAGGGAGCAAAACCAACTAGGGAAGCTCAACGTTGTTTAAACCCTCAAATGATGGAAGTAGTCAAGAAGGAGATACTTAAGCTATTATATGTGGAAGTTATTTACCCCATCTCTGATAGTAAGTGGGTGAGCTCGGTCCAAGTTATACCAAAGAAGTCGGGCGTCACAGTGGTGCAGAATGATGAAAACGAACTTGTCCCAACTCATGTGCAAACCGGTTTGAGGGTTTGTATTGATTATCGAAAACTTAATGCAACCACTAGAAAAGATCACTTTCCTTTGCCTTTTATTGATCAAATGTTAGAACATTTAGCTGGACACTCTCGCTATTGTTTCTTGATGGTTATTCAGGTTATAATCAGATTGTGATTGCACCGGAAGATCAAGAGAAAAATACATTTACGTGCCCGTTCGGAACATTTTCATATAGAAGGATGTCTTTTGGTTTGTGTAACTCTCCTGCTACCTTCCAAAGGTGTATGATCAGTATTTTTTTCGATTATGTAGAACGCATGATAGAAGTATTTATGGATGATTTTAGTGTGTATGGTGATTCCTTTGATCATTGCTTGGATAACCTTACATTAATTCTTGAGAGATGCGTTGAGACTAATCTTGTGCTAAATCGGGAGAAGTGCCATTTTATGGTAACTCATGGCATTGTTGTAGGGGCATAATTCGGACGATCCACGTGTCACCATCCTAGAAGAAGAGCAAGACATCGCCTTATGAACGCGAAGAGAGTCGAAGACAGACTATGAATCATTGACCACCACCCGAAGATGTCGCCTCGATCTACCAATCCGTCCGAAGAAGTTACCCAAGCTCCCCCCGAAGTAAAGATCAAGCCCGAAGAAAAAGCCTGCCGAAGTTGATAAACCGACATACGAGGGCCGAAGTCACTTGAAGATGAGGCCCACCAAAGACCTACTTTACTTGGCAGCTAAGATAAGGACACTTGTGTAATTATCCGGTAAATTTCCTCTATATAAAGGAAATATCTCCTAGGAGAGAGGGGATCTTCTTTTACTTTCTCTCTCTTTCTCCTTCTCCTCTACTCATCTTCTTCCCCAAAAAACTAGATCTAGATCTAGAACTCCACTTTAATGGAGGTTCATGTAATCTTAGCATCTAAATACATATAAATCTTCTTATGTTTTGCCTTTACTTTTATTAGCTTGGTCTTGAATCACTGTTCATAGTACCCTCGGTTCCGTTCTATGGTCTTCGCACCATTAAATCTCAACTAAATTCTGTATGTATGAGTAGATCTGATGGATATGGTATCTTGAGTACCTATGCAGATTTTCTACTCGTACAATTGTTTTAGGCCATATAATATCTTCTAAGGGACTAGAAGTTGATAAATCTAAGATTGATCTTATTCGTGCTTTAACCCCTCCCACTATTGTAAGGAAGGTCTGATCTTTTCTTGGTCATGCAGGATTTTATCGTAGGTTTATCAACGACTTTTCCAAGATTTCACCACCATTGTGCCAACTGTTGCAAAAAGATGTGGTATTTAACTTCGATGAGAAGTGTTTGGAGGCTTTCAATCATTTGAAAGAACTTTTGACTACAACCCATGTTCTTCGACCACCAGATTGGAGCAAGTCATTCGAGCTAATGTGTGATGCCAGTGATTATGCGGTTGGTGCGGTATTGGGGCAACATATTGGGGGAGTACCTCATGCTATTTATTACGCATCTAGAACACTCAATGATGCCCAAATCAATTATACCACCACCGAAAAGAAGGTTTTAGCCATTGTATTTGCTTTGAAAAATTTCGCTCTTATTTAATGCTACTAAAGTTGTTGTGTTTTTTGATCACGCAGCTCTTAAGTACTTACCCGCAAATAAGGAAGTGAAACCAAGGTTGATTCGGTGGATATTGCTCCTACAGGAGTTTGACCTCGATATAAAAGATAAGAATGGCATTGTGAATACGGTTGCAGATCACTTGAGTCGTCTTACTGTAGACGAAGAAGTTGTCCCGTTGCGTGAAAGCTTCCCTGATGAGCAACTTTTCTCAATTGCAAGTTCAGAACCATGGTATGCAGATATTGTGAATTATTTAGTGTCCAAACAAATTCCCAGTGACTTGTCTCGTGTTGTGAGGGACAAGCTAAATAAGATAGCAAATCAATATATATGGGATGATCCATACTTATGGAAACATTGTTCAGACCAAATGATACGAAGGTGCGTACCGAATCTGAATTTCAATTTATTCTATCTTTTTGTCATTCTTATGCTTGTGGAGGACATTTTGGGTCCAAGAGAACCGCACTCAAGGTACTTGAGAGTGGTTTCTATTGGCCTACATTATTTAAGGATGCATACGTGCATTGCACTACTTGCGATCGGTGCCAAATAACGGGCAATCTAGGTGCTCGAAATCAAACGCCACAAACTCCCATTTCTTTTTATTGAAATTTTTGATGTTTGGGGTATTAATTTTATGGGTCCTTTTGTTAATTCTTTTGGTAATTTTTATATCTTAATTGCGGTTGATTATGTCTCTAAATGGGTGGAAGTTAAAGCCCCCCGTACTAATGATTCTAAAGTGGTTTCAGATTTTGTTAAGGAGTGTATTTTTGCAAGAGCCATAATCAGTGATGGTGGATCACACTTTAGAAGCAAGTTCTTTGGAACTTGTTGAAGAAGTACAATATCACGCACAAGATTGCAACACCATATCATCCACAAACCAACGGACAAGCAGAAGTTTCTAATCGAGAAGTGAAATCCATCCTGGAGAAAACCGTGAATCCTTCAAGGAAGGATTGGAGTTCACGTCTCGATGATGCATTGTGGGCTTATAGAACCGCATATAAAACTCTTATTGGGATGTCTCCTTTAAGACTTTTGCACGGTAAACCTTGTCATCTTCCTGTTGAAATTGAGCATAAGGCTTTTTGGGCTATTACATAGTGCAACATGGAGATGGATGGTGCAGGAAAGCAAAGGAAACTTCAATTGAATGAGCTAGAAGAGATTATAAATTCAGCACATGAAAGCTCACGAATTTACAAGGAAAAAACTAAAGCTTTTCACGATAACATGATTTCTCAAAAACAGTTTACTGTTGGACAGAAAGTCTTGTTATTCGATCCCCGGCTTAAGTTATTACCTGGAAAATTGCGTTCTCGTTGGAAGGGACCTTATGTTGTCACTAATATTTTTTCTCATGGTGCAGTAGAGATTCGAAATTTAATTTCAGGGAATGAATTCAAGGTAAATGGCCATCGCTTGAAACCTTATTATGAGAACTTTGTGCCCGAGAACGTGGATATGGTGAAACTTGTAGACGTGCTCCCCATGGAGGAGCCATAGCAAGTCTACAATCCGGTTGACGACGTTAAACCAAGCGCTACATGGGAGGCAACCCATTGTTTGTTTTGTTCTTTCTTTTAATGTTTGTTTGTTCTTTTTGCAGAGATACAAAGATTGTGCTTAATGGGAGTCAACCCACCGGATTAGGACAATGTAGAGTTCAAGTGTGGGAGATGTAAGTTCTTTGTTTCTCACTCTAAAAAAAAAAAAAACGAAAAAAGAAGTAGAGATTCGAAATTTAATTGAATGAGCTCGAAGAGAAAAGGGATTGGAGCTCAGCTTGTTGCCAGGCTCCCATCTAATTCTTGTAAGCTTCTTTCAGTTGATGATGATTAATAAAAGAAAAGAAGTTTTTGGATAAAAAAAAAAATGTGTACGTATGGGCTTATGCTTTATCGTGTTAGTGAGTTTCATCACCAAGGCTACGCACATGCCCAAGAAGGAGGAACAAGAATACTTGAAGATTCTACAACAACGCCAACAACAAAAAGAATTGGGGGTCTTGAAGCAAAACTGGAGTTGGGGTTTATGTTAATGGGATTCCAATGTATACTATCAGGTCTACTTAAACAACAAAGAATTTGAGGAAGGTCGAAGTCGAGAAGTAGTACACATGAAATGGGTATGGTGGTCTGAGTGAAGCTCAACTGCAAAAGAATATGGTGAGAACATCAAAGGGATTGATGCAGCTACATTAATTTTGGAGTTGAAAGAAGTTTATGTGATTGAATAGGTTTATGTGATAGCATCGAATATTTTGCAGGGAAAGAGAAAATCGTGACTCAAACAACACAAACTAAATACACATTTGCATCAACTGCATAGTGCATATCCAATGCTCAACAAAATGACTGAATCAGGTATGTTGTCGCACAAACATGATTCTGAAGGATAATTGAGAAGGGGTCAGTTTGCAGTAGTGTCCGAAGAAATATAATTGGATGGGTTTGAGTACAACACAGAGTCTGGGTTCGAATTGTGCGCTGATTTGGGGTGAATCTGGTCTGTGTAATGAGGTGTTGATGATTGATTGTTGCTAAGTTTCGTGGTGGTTCGCGACAGTGGAGGAAGGTGTTTAAGTCTCAGGGAAATGATTTCAGGTTTCTGCTGGAGGTGTGTGTTTAGTTGCTATCAAGCTATGGTTCTAGATGGTGTAATGCTTGGATTTGAAGAGGTTTAGAATGTAAAGAAATTGTTGGTCTGTAAGAAGGATTTGGAGATCAGAAGAAATATGGTCGTATGAATTTGGTTTATGGCAGAAGAACGAAGAGAAAATGGATTGTCAGTTCGCTGTGGTGTTAGAGGATGTGTTGAAGTGGTATTTGAGTGCACTTGGGAGCTAAAGAAGGTAGTGGTGCTTTGTGTTCATGCCTATACACAGACATACACGGAATGAGTAGGTTGAATTCGAGCAGAAATTTGGAAGTACTTGTGAATGAAGATGAGTTTATGCTTTAAATTAAAAAAAAATAAAAATTGAATAATTAAAAAAAATTTATATATATATATATGTGTGTGTGTGTGTGTGTGTGTGTTTGCTTGAGGACAAGCAAAGACTAAATGTGGAGGAATTTGTTCTTAAAACACCTATTCGATTGTACCTAATTGATACACTTTAGTCGGCTAATGCCTCGTAAATTCTTTATTTTACGTTGTTTTCTATTTTGCAGGTACTTTGATGTTTAATTATACAAAATGAAGAAAATAACAACTTAACTCATCACTTGGCGACTTTCGGAGTTGATGGACTCGAATACAAGGTTCAAAAGTGTCGCTAACAAAAATTATTGGAGGCGGGCACTGATGGTTCTAAGGATGTATGAAGGCAGCCATTGATTATAAAGGATTCGTTGGAATTCATTGAGGCATGCCTTTATCTGTAATAAGTTCTACTGGAGGCAGACACGATTTATACAAGCACCATAATTTTTTGATCAGGGCTGCCAACTCCACTTCTATTACAAACTGAGACGCGACAAATTCTTTTCTTTTCTTTCACAAACAGAACCAGGTTAGGATGCTAGCTCTTGCCGTAGCTGCTAAGGTCAAGCCGTGAGTCCCAAATGTTTGCCAGGAGTTAAGAAGAAGTCTCGAAGCTTCAGAAAAGTTGGAAGAAACAGTTCAAAAGGCGTATCAAAAAGAAACTGGAGAATGAAGAATATGCTACTACTTCACTTGTGACGCGGCTAAGCAATAGGTTCAGTGGTCGATTGGCAAGAGTTTAAAGAGGGTTTTGAAGAGAATGAGCAACTTCAGAACGAGTACAAATTAGATGGAGAGTTTGAACAAGTTCGGGTCGAAGAAAACAGAAAAGAAAGTTATGCAGTTAGACGTAAAAATAAGGAAGAATAAGAAGAGCTTGTGTTGTTGTTGGATTATAAGGATGGAGTTTAGCTGAATTAAATTGTGATTGTGTGTGTGTGTGTGTGTGTGATTACTGATTGAATGCGTATGTAGGGACGCAACTGTGCCTAAAAGAAGAAAACAAATCGAACTCAGCAAGAGTTCAGTAACAGGATGAGCACGCGGTGTTTGGCGAAATATCTGAACCACAGGTGCAGAAACAGGCCAAAAATGGTGGGTTAGTTGTTCATTAGGAAGATCGAAGAATGAGGTGTAATTGGGGTTACTTCACTGAATAATGAGTTGGGTATTGATTGGATTCGGGAGTTCAAAGCTAGGAGGACAGTTTTCACAAGTGGAATTAAGGAGGAATGCAGTCATTGTTGTTGAGTTGTAGATACACATCAGTACAGAATTGAGATAGGAGCTGCAGTCGGTGATGTTGTGCTAAAGGCATGAATGTGTTGTGGTTCGCAGTCGATGGTTTGTAGTGCTGGTGGAGTTGCTTGCCTAAGTTCAGAAGTTGTGCTGGATTTGGACTGAGAAACAATCTTAGATCTGTTAGGGCTTTGGCGTATAGAAGTCCAGTACGGGAGTTTTCTGGAGGCGGTGGTTATTCTCTACAAAAGGAGAGCAGTAAATAGACAAGAGTGAGTGAATGATTATATTGATGCTTGATTAAATAACATATTAGTGATGGATGGCGAATTCCTTAACCAACATTTTCCTCTTATATTTTTCTAAATACTTTCAACTTTAATTTTTAGTTTATTTTATTTTATTGCACAACTAAATTCCCCCTGGTTACTTCAGTTTTCAATTACGAATAACAACCAATTCCTCTTTGTGGATCGAACTTGTTCTTATTGCTATACTCTTATTTATATTAGTGAAGTGAAAAAACTTGAAATATTTGTGCTGGTTGACAACCGATCATGATGCTTTTTGGATCTTCTCTGTCGACCTCTATTTCCGGAATGTCATTTATTTCTGCTTCGTCATTGACGGGGAGATCTGCTAAAAAAGTCAGCAAGGACCTGGGATTTTTGTGCCATTATTGGTTCAAAGATTATGTTGAACTGTTCAATATGTGCACTCCATTTTGTTATTCTCCCAACTTTTTTCAGGACTCTTAAGCACAGCCTCAAGCGGGGCTTTCGTTGGCACTCGAACGAAATGAGGTAGGAAGTATGTTCTAAGCTTTTGAGTTGAAAATACCAGGGCTAGTATCAGCTGTTCAATCTTTGTGTATCTTCTTTCGGCGTTATTGAGAGTCTTGCTAATGTAGTAGATGGGTTGCTCCACTTTTCCTTGAGTGCGGACCAGTACTGCACTAACTGTGTTGTCTGTGGCTGATATGTATAATATTAGTATTTCATCCGGCTCTGGTTTCTGCAGAATGGGTATGGTGGCAAAGTATTCTTTAATCTTTTGAAATGCCTGCTCACAGCTTTATGTCCATGCGAACTTGCTTTTTTTCTTTAGTGTGTCGAAAAAATGCTTGCATTTGTCACTGGATCGGGCGATGAACATGCTTAATGCTGCCAGGCTTCCATTTATCTTTTGAACTTCCTTGAGGCTTCTAGGCGAGGGCATTTCTGTGGTGGCTTGGATTTTTGCTGGGTCTACTTCAATTCCCCGTTTGGTTACCAAGTATCCCATAAACTTCCCCGACGTCACGCCAAAAGTACATTTCTCTGGATTCACCTTCATGTTGTGCTCCCTCATCACGTTGAAGATTTCTCGTAAGTCAGGCAGGTGATTTTTGGCGAGTTTGCTTTTTACTAGCATGTCGTCCACATAGACTTCTAGGTTATGTCCTATGTATTTCTTGAAAATTTCATCCGCGAGACCTGGTATGTTTCCCCCGCATTTCTAAGCCCAAAAGGCATCCTTGTATAGCAGTACAAGACACGTGGGGTGAAAAATGCAGTATGCTATTAATCTTCTTTGGCGAGTGAAATTTAGTTGTAACTAGAGTATCCGTCCATGAAAGACATGAGTTCATGCCCCGCCGTGGCATCTACTAACTGATCCATCATTGGCAGAGGGTAACTGTCCTTGGGACAAGCTTTGTTGAGGTTAGTGAAATCTATGCAGATACGCACAGCCTCATTCTTCTTTGGTACAATCACCATGTTCGAAATCCACGTGGGATATTTGACCGGTCTGATGAATCCAGCATCCAATAGCTTTTTGAGTTCTCTCTCCACTGCTTCGTGGTACTCTGGAGCAATCTTTCGCTGCCTTTATCTGAAAGGTATGGTTCCTGGTTTGATGGCAAGTTTGTGGAAAGCGAGTTCAGGATCGATCCCCGGCATGTCACTCAGTTTCCATGCAAATACATCTTTATATTCTATCAGAAATTGGTGTAGATGTTGTTCTTGCTTTGCCCCCAGTAATGTTCCTATCTTGATCATTTTCGGGTCTTCTGGAGTACCTATGTTTACCTCTTTGGTTTCTTCCAACGCTGAGAACGATGGCTTTGGGGTTCCCAAGATGTGAACCTTCTTTAATTGCTATTTGGTAGTCTCCATGGGATCTGAGTGCTGGCATTAATGGTCATCACCTCAGAATGTACGTCTGCTAGGCTTTCTCCGGCTGTATCTATCAAATATTGTTCTAACTTTTTTGCTTTGGCCTCTGCTTTCTTTCTCTTCTTTTGGTTGAGCTGGTTGGTCATTCTCTCCTCATTTAAGCTGATTTCCATGGATTGGCATGCTCTAGCTAGCATCTGGTCTCTCTTGATTTTCATTTCTCCTCTTGGTGTTGGGAATCTAAGATGTTGGTGGTAGGATGATGATGTTCCGCATAACCTATGCACCCAATGTCTGCCAATAATTTCATTATACGGGGATG
>JAJJMA010228249.1:378-18268 GCA_023529015.1 Papaver nudicaule
CTAAGGCCAGGAAACCTGACTGAGGCAAGTCGGGAGTAAAGGTTTTATCGGCGAAATTCTCTTCTCCGAGGGATATATCTTGTTCAAAGTGTTCTTAGTCTCCCTTGCTGAAATTAAGGCGATCATCTTCGTTGTCTTGGTTCGACGTTGCTTCATCAAGATGTCTGACATCTTCTTGGTTAATTTCCTGATTAGTAGTTGGAGTGGTATCACCTTTCGTCGATGCAGTAGCTTGTTTCTTAGGGTCAATAATTTTCTCTTGTGTGACACTAGGAGAAGCATCACCCTTTTTTGATTGCCGAGGCAATTCCTCGGTCGCTTTCAATTTCTTTGTGGGTTGCTTCACCGACTCAACTTCATTTGAAGGTTGAGTCGCCGACGAGTCATCTGTTGAAATTCGCTGAAGTCTTTCTCGAAGCTTCTGCCGTGTGGTTTTTTCCTTGTGAGGGTTCTGCAAGTCAACATTTAGCTTCGTTATCCAGACCCGGAAACAAACAGAGGTAAATATATATATTCAAAAACAAGCAAAGGTGTTTGTTACCTGATCTGTGCTCTCAGCTTCTGTTTGACTTCTTTTCTTTGAAGACTTCTTGGCAGTCTTCTTGGTTGGTTTCTCAGCATCTTCTGTCGCATTCTCGAGTGACTTGAGCCAACTGCCTTTGGAATCTTTAGCAATAACACCTTCGGCGTCCCGGTATTGATCTTCTTCGGTCCAGCGAACCTCCCAGAATTTGTAATTTGCATATTTATCATGACCTTCGGCGAAGTCGTTTTGAATAACTTTCTTATCTTCGTCGAGCCAACCCTTTAGCCAGGGTCCGGTTACCCAGCACGGAAGATTACTCCAACCATTCTCATTGGTATGCTTCATGGTCGGGACGGCAGAAGTGTTATCGTCGCTGACATCCTTAAGAAATCTAACCTCAGGGGTCTTCTTGCTTACAATACTGAAAAGACGGGTACCGAGTACACCACCAATCTTTTATTTTAGTCCACCTATAAGTCAAACCTTGAACGATTCCTGTAATCAAGAACTCAAGAACAAGATCTCCTTCAGATCTGATTGATTCAGACAAGGGAGTCAATACAAGAATCCGAAAGGCTACGTAAACAACCAAGTACAATACTTTAATTATAAATGATAAATCAAATATAACGCAGAAGTAAAGTAAAGTATACACAAGATTCTTTTAATGAGGAAACTACAAACTCCTAGAAAAACCCCGGGACCTCGTGCAGTTTGAATACTCTAAAGAATTAAGCTGCCAACACACCTACTCTCAGACTTCGGACTAGGTGGTGCAGACAATATGACCCTAATACGACTATTAGTCACAAAGATTTCCCCTCAGTTTTCCTACGCCTCCAACCACAACAAGGTGGTCACGCACATGTACTCCCTTACGCAAACAGACGTCCTTTACTGTTTTGAGCAAGAGTTGCTGTAACTGTCTAAAATCCCATGGGTAGATCTTAGACAGTACACCCAAATAATCATACACAAGCATACACAGAATCATACATACACAAGATAATAAAGAGTGAAGGGTTAGAGATACTTAACAGTGATATTACTTGGTCCGTCCTCATTAATGAGGCTTACATCCAAGTGTAGATGGTGGGTTTTGAACACATTTAAATATGAGTCCCATGTGCTAGCTACACGAGTCATTTGGGAAGATATCAAGTTATATAGGTCTCATTAAGGGATTCAAACATAAATCAGGCTCTAGAGGCCACCAAAAACATGGCCACACCCTTAAAACTTACAGATTCTTAAACACGGTCGTGCCCTCAAGGTTCATACATTTCCAAGACGCCTCCTCCTTTGGAAAGGTTTTCGTCTCCCAAGACGTGCTCACCTCCTGAGACGTCTTCGCCTCCAGAGACGTGCTCACCTCCTGAGACATCTTCGTCTCCCAAGACGTGCTCGACTCCTTCGCCTCCTGAGACGTCTTCACCTCTAGAGACGCGCCCTCCTCCAAAGACTCGTCCGCCTCCCAAGACACATCCACCTCTCGTGATGCGCCCACCACAAATACTCGTTCGTCGTTCGCCGGAGATGCCTTAACCTCCTGAGACGTGTCTGCCTCCGAAGACGCCTTTTTCTCCCGAGACGTTCCCACCTCCGGAGACGTGTAAACCTTCACCAAAATGGACTCAATTTCACCAATTCTCTACCATGACTAGCTGAGCTCTCCTCGAGCCCTAGTCGCACTCATGACTAGCTGATCTCTCCTCGAGCCCTAGTCGCACTCATGACTAGCTGAGATCTCCTCGAGCCCTAGTCGCACTCATGACCAGATGTGCTCTCCTGGAGCCCTGGTCGCATCCATGACTAGATGTGCTCTCCTCGATCCCTTGTCGCATGAATAGCTGTGCTCTCCTCGATCCCTGGTCGCATGACTAGTTGTGCTCTCATCGAGCCCTGGTCGCTTATTGTGAGTCCTGACCGCTTGTTGGCAGATAACTCACTGACTAGCTGTTGTTTCCTTAGAGCCCTAACCGCTTGTTGGTTGGCTGCTGCTCTGTTATAAGCCCTAGTCATCAGTGGCACTGATCCCCCACTATAGTCCTGAACGCTTGTTGGCAGACTATATTCACTTGTTGGCCACACGTGAATATCATACTGAATATATGAGCTTATCTTCATCAACAAGTCCGCACACATGACATACTTCTAGGGTTTACTAGAACTAACAGTAATATCCCTATATACGCGTATCCACAAGATTTACAGCTGGAGAAGACTAATCCTTCGACAATCTAGCTAAAGTCTTCCTCGATAACCGCTCCACATGGTTTATCCCAAATACATATCAACAAAGCATATCTTATCAAGACTAGTTTCAACTTATCTCTTTCGTGAGAATAACTAGTCAAGGGTACGACTCCTCAAGTCACAGTTAACTACTAAGGCTTGGTCGTCTCTTCTTCTCCTCAAGTCTCATCCAGATGAACACCATTCTAGCATCTTAGTCAACTTGACAACTACACGAAAGACAATTAAGTCGCATGGGGGGATACAAATTAGGTTTTTGGTTTGGCGGTCTACGACAAAGGAAAGAAGAATTAGTATTAGGAAACATGGCTATTATCAAGGAAAGTTGGTGGAATTCCTGGTCTTTCTCAGCTCAACAGAATGATTATATCCCCGCATACTCCAGATAGCCTAATCCTTTACGCTAATTGCGGATCAAGTGTAACTTCGCCTCTATAAATAGCTACCTCTATTCTCACTTTCAACACAACAATTTCTTTGGATATCTCTCTCAGAGAAATAGCCTTCTTCCTAAAGTGAATAGCAGAAACTATACAGAGTTCGATCAAACACCACAAATCTGTAATTCAAACTCCATTTGATTACACTTGATCATCTTCTTCTCCTTGTTTCCCTCCCTTAAACCAACCATAATCATTCTCCTGCGACTGAAGCACTGCTGGAACGGTCAGTGTGCCTGATTTAGGCTAGCAGTGTTCGAACTTGACCTTTCGTACTCACATCAAACATCTCACACACACCATCACTCTATTCTTTTACCGTTTTAACCCTTTATTGTTTTTTACGTTAAAAAACCAAGGATTTCCACTAGAATAAGTTTAATTACAACTCTCACCTTGTTAATCTTCTAAGTATGATTTCTCACCAAGAACCCTAATATCGGTGTTGGGCTAAGGAGAGCAAGTAGGTAATCACTTTTCCTCTCTCTAAACCAGACCAAGAAATGTCCAACCCTTTTCTCAAAGGGTTCTCTCGCTATTTATAGAGGTTTACAAAGTGGACAACAACTAATACAAACAATGACTATCTGACACATATTTGTCCTCACTCGCCGATAGACTACATCGCCGAGCTAGTATCTCTTCTAACAAGTCTTGGCGGCCAAGCCTTCTTGTGGATAAGGACTGCTGACGAGGAATCCACTGAGTCAACGAGTCAACTCTGACATTATATCCGTTCTGACGAGTAGTAAATGCTCAACTAATTCTCAACTACTTCCGCTGGTGCGTCCATCTCTTGCTGGCATTGCTCCGCTCATCTATTCTTCTCATATGACTCGCTGGTATTGCTTTGGTGCTTCTTCACGCTGGTCTTCTAACTAGATGTCTCGCCGAAGGTTCTCGCTGATGGCTCTGTACTTCTCACAGGTAGTCTCTTCTTACAACTTCACGTTTAAGATGCTTTTATAAGGTAAAGGCATTTTCTACACCCACATTTTGCCTCTTTCATTTCCAAGATCCTTGATCGCCGGAGATGAAATTTTTTCTATCGCCGAAAATGCCGCGCCCACGTTCTCCACTATGATTTCAGTTTGCCACGCTTCCTTCATGCATTAGCTTCGCTTTATGACCTGTAACCGTTGGCACCGGTTTGCCTTCTCTTTTCTGACCTACAAATACTGATTTTCTCTTTCTTCCTAACACATCTTCTTCTTCTTTTCAGACCATCTTCTTCACGCTTTCTCAGAACTCCTTATATTTCTCATACCCTAAAAATCACTACTGCTGCTGCTTCACTTTCTTTCAAATCCCTCTAATCTCTTTAAAACTCATCATAACATTCATCATAACACTGTTGTTTACCTTTGATTTCTTCTTCATCACTTTCCCTGTGACAAATCCGTGTTTTAATCCTTTCTCATACACTTCCAGTTCTGTATGTTCATCATTTCCGGCTGTTCTTGTGCTCCGGTTAACCGTTATCTCACTGGTAACTTCCTCCGACTCCGTCTTTGATACAATGGCTTCTGCTGCTCAAGACTCCTCTCGCCAGGTATAGAGAGGAAATTTTAGTCCTGCCTTTAGTTGGCCAAAAGCTACTACAGCACGGGTATCGTTGATTTCAGGACGGCGAATGTCTTCTATGGTCATTAAGGTAGAGACTTTTGGAGTGCCGGGAAGAACATATTTTTTGGGGTGGATGTAATCTATCCCAGCGGCGGAGCAGTACTCAGGCCAATCCTTCCAGTTAACTCTTTTTTGACTGGTGCTCTTGGATTTGATAGGTTTTCCAGTACCTTTGGATTTGATAGGTTTTGGGGCTTGAGCAGAAGACGCCATTAGAGTAGTTTTAAGGTGGTCGGAAAATAAGAACTCGCCGGAAATATTGCAGCGGCGAGAGAAAAGAGGATGGAAAGAACGATGAAAACCAGCCAAAAAGGGGTAACCGAGTATAGAACTAATCAAAAAAACAAAAAAGGGGCTTTGGAAAGAAGATAGTGATGGATTGAAAGTGGATCTGAGAAGAATGAAACTAGAAAGCAACTTAGTGGCGGACGGCTAGGGTTTTAGAGTTCTGGAAGAACTGAAAGAGAAAGAAAAAGAAACTGAAGGAAAATGACTAATTCGGAGAGAGAACCGTTATTTATAGCAGAAAGGATAGTTGAACCGGTACCACAGGTCATCCGGTCGAAAGTTAAAGCAACCAATGCATGACAAGAACGTGGCCAAAAGATGATAGGTGGAGAAGAAACCGCTCAGTATTTTCGGCGAACCAAGGAAATTTCATCCCCGGCGACTAAAGTTCTTGGAGATGAAAGAGGCAAAATATAAGGGTAGAAAATACCTTCGCTCTGTAAAGCATCTTAAAGGGGAGGTCGTACAAGAATGATACTGCGGAGAAGCTTGAAATCAGCAACCAAGGGTTTCAGCGACATATAATCCCGATATAAGAGATTATAGCACGACGAGAGATAGAAGAGCGAAAGAATACAGCGAAGGACGGAACAGCGAGGAAGGACATGTCATCTCTGGTAGTTGAGAAGTGGTTGGGCATTAAAGAGGAGTCAAAACGGATATATTGTTAGGTTGACTCGTTGACTTAGTGGAAGCTGCATCAACAATCCTTATCCATAGAAGATCCGATCGCCAATGTTGGTAGAGTAGAAAGTAAGGTTGCCGACGTATGAGTGTCGGCGAGTGAAGACAAATAAGTGTCAGTAATGTATCTGTCTGTATTAGCTGTAATCCATAATGAAAGAGTCTATAAATAGCGAGAACCTATTGGAAAAGGGGTTGGACACATCTTGATTTGGTCTAGAGAGAGGAAAAGTATCTTACTTTCTCTCCTTAGCCCAAGGCTGAGATTAGGGTTCTTATTCACAGATCATACTTAGAAGATTAGCAAGGTGAGAGAATTGTAATGATACTTATGTTAGTAAAACCCCTTAGATGTAGTCCTCACTTATGAGGGCGAACCAAGTAAAATCTCTGTCAAGTATCTCTATCCCTTAACTCTTTATTGTCGTCTATATCCATGATTCTATGAATGTTTATGCATGATTCTGTGTATGTTGGAGTATGATATCTGGGTGTATTGTCTAAGATCTAACCCTTGGGATTTTAGACAGTTACAACGGTAAATATGGAAAGGTGCAAAAGGATCCAAAGGGCAACTGGCTGCTATTGCCTGCAGATGATGATGTCAACGCCGAGCAAACTAGCAAGAAGTCTAGCAAAAGCAAAAAGAGAAAATAGCCAGAAGCCAAAGCTGGGGAAGCTGGACATCAAGTAACAAGCATTTTTCCACCCTAAAATATATATCTATGTTTGCCTTTGCTTGCTTTCTGAATTTCATGGCGATATTGTCATTTGTTACGAAGGGCACGACGGAGGATCTGGTAACGAACATATTATGTGCTTTTTTATTTAAAAAATATATAAGTATATTTTTAAAATATATATTTATATTTGCCTCTGTTGGTTTCCAAATCTGACAAATGTGCCCTTTCTAGGATACCCAAGTGTTGTCTCGGCGAGAAGAACTTCGTAATAGAATAAAAAAGTTTAAAAAGGATCCTTCTATAGCTGCAAAGTCTGGGAAGAAAAAACCTCCCGCTAAGGTTGACACGGTTTTGCCTCAGCAACCTGGCTCTTCTTCTCAGCCAAAGGCTAAAGGTTCTAACTTGACGAAGCCTCCTAGAAAATTCTCCATTCATCTCAAAGATAAAGTTACCCCACCAAATTACTCTAAAACAATCTTGGAAGTGAAAGATGGCGACGTAGTGATGACGGACCTAGATCACGAAGAGTCTCGTCTTGAGCATGAGTCTGATATGTCTTTAAAAGAGATCGGCGAAAACATCGGGAATCTTAATCTGACCTACGCTGCCAACATCGGCTTGATTGGGCATACCGGCGAGACTGAAGTTCCTCGTTCTTATCGCTCATCTTTCCCAGTTATGCACAAGATGCCACTTGGCGACAGACCTGCCAATTCACATAGGAGAGGATGCACCGGCGAAGTAGTTAATAGACTCGTTGATTCCTTCTCCAAGTTGCTCAATCTTGAGGAGAAAGATAACTTGGACTCTCTTTACTACGAGGCTATGGTGAAGTACTCTACAACCAGCCTTGTCAACTCTAAGGATCTTTCCTCCGTAGCTCATGACTTAACTCCTCAGGAGCACTTCAATGTCGCCGCTATGGTAATTGTATTTTCTTAACACTTTATCTTTTATCCCTTTATGCTTCTTTATTTCTGCTAACTTCGTTACTCTTGCCTCAGGGGTTTCAACATGTTCTTAGCCTCATTGATACCTTTGAGGCTCAAAGCGACCGGATTGGCTTCTTGACTCGTGAGAATGAAGAGCTTGGGCGCCGAATCAAAAGTGAGGAAGCTACCGTCACGAGATTGCGCGAGGCACATGACAAGGGTGCCAACGAGCGTGATGATTTTAAAGGTACGCTTACCACTACTTATTACCATTTTAGGCTTGTGAGTTTTATTTTATTTTCAACTTTCACCGAATCCCTTAGATCTTGCCCCTTCCAAGGTCGCCGACAACATCCTAACCTCCAACTAAAGCGAGCAGAAACTGAGATAGACAACTTGGCGAATGCTAACGCTAGGCAGTGTGACTTGCTGTTTGGTTTGGCCAAGGATGTCGCCGAAAGTTATATATGTTACCAATCTTAATGAAAACCTTGACCATTTTCTCAAAGATGCCCAAATGAACTTGAAGTGGGTTGAAAGCGAACGTGATAACGCTCGCCGCTTAGCCGAAATCAATTGTAAGCAAAAGGAAACTGCTATTGTGGATCATACCCGAGCTAGTTCCTTGCTGCAAGCGGAGAGGGAGAGAGCCAACAAACTTGCCTCACGACTGAATCACGCCACTACTGAGAGAGATACCGCCCAACAAGAAATTCATAGGTGGAAATATTTCGTTAAAATTCATGGTGACAGAGCCAGGGAACTCAATGATCAATTAATGTCCCAACTTCAGCAAGTAGCACGCATCTCGGGTTCCTCTGCCAGCGCCGATTTTGAGCATAACCTAAGTCTCCTTAGGGAAGCCCAAGCGGGTGCTTATTGACACGTGAGCGAGCTAGAAGGTAGATTTCTAGGGTGCCTCTCGCCATAGTTTTCGTTTGCCTCGGTTCTAACCTTATCTTATTTCTGTGTTTTCAGAGCGAATCCAGCATCTTGAAGACGAGTTGGAAAAGCGAAAGAAGGTGGTTGAGGATCACAAGCTATGCTTTGACAAGATTTTTGATCTAGCAAACAAGCTGACTTTCCACAATGGCTGATAAGAAAGGTTAACTAAGGCCCGAGAGGAGCACCGCCAATGTCCCAACCAAATCGCCGAGTTAAACCTCAAGCTTCAAGAGCATGAGTGTGAAAAGAGTATCGAGACCCTTGAGGGTAAAGGTTAGTATTTGGGGAAACTTCGTGATGATCTCCATTCTGATTTGAACAAGGCTCGAAAAGATCTTATAGATCAAGAAGTCAAGCACAACAATGATTTGCTGGAGTTAGACTTTGTCGATGTTCAAGATTATGTTAACGTCGAGTATCCAAAGCTTAGCCTCGCCATTTCCGATGAATATATTCTTACCCCCAAACCTGTCGCCGAAAAGAAGACTGTTGATTGTGAGGATGACGGCGAAGGTGATGACGGTGAACCAAGGTCTGAAGGAGAAGGGGAAGAATAGGTGGAGGAAGAAGAAGATAAAGATGAGGGAAGAGAGTATGAAAAAGAAGAAGAAAGGGAGGAAGAAAAAGAGGACGAGAATGTTGAGAACCAAATAGGACAAGAAACAGATGACTAGTTTCTTAAGTCATTGGGAGATCACCGATCTCTATAGACTGTTTATCCTCGCATCCCCCCTGATATTTTCCATATCTCTAGTGTTTCTTTAATGTTTTGGTAGGAAATATGTAACTTGCATGCTTTGTTAAGTGATGAAAAACTTCTATTTTGTTCAATCAATCAATATAGAGCGCCTTGGCTTCTATACCGTTGTCCATAACTTAACCTATTATTGAGTGAAGTCCATTGCTTGTACCGCCGACTATTTCACGAAACACCAGATTAACACGCCCCTCGCAATGTTACTTGTCCCCATCGGCGATCCTATTATAAGTGTTTGGGTCGCCCAGTAGTCTAATTTGAATGCTACACAGTGGCTCCCGCCGTAGGGTCTTATTCTCCAAACACTTACATACCAACAAGTAACGCGACTGGATTTACTGCTAACCTACCAGACTTACTGTACAAGGAGGTTGTTCCCTCAATAAAATAGGCAAACTATTACGTTTCTTTAAACGAGAGCCATTAGCTCTAAGTGACTTTTCTAGTCCATGGCATTTTGCCTTAACATTGTACCTGGTCAGGGTTTTGTGCTATGGCTTTTTGCCTCAGTATATCATACTTAGTTTTCTTATTGAGACCTTTCTTTGGTCTATAACTTTTTAGCTTTGTTGTTTTGGCGAAGTCCTTAGGCTTTGGACATCAGCGTAGTTAGGAGATTCGGTGAAAATAAAATGACACAGTAATTTGTTAACGGGGTTCGGCGCATAATAGCAAACCTACGTCCCCGGATCTTATTCGCTGCTGTTTTACATAAGCTAATAAGATTTCTTGGGTATCATGCCCACCCAAGACTTCAGATTTTTACATTATAGCCTCAAGGGTAGTACTTTTTGATGAATTTGGCGTCCCAAGGATGTTCTAGTTCCACGCCATGCTCATCAATAAACACATATGCTCCACTCCCCGCTATCCTTTTAATTACATACGGGCCTTCCCATACTGGTTCCAACTTCCTGCATCCCTTTCGCTGAGAGGGAGGGATTTCTCGCAATACCAACTCGCCAGGTTGATACTCCCTGGGGACAACTCGCTTGTTGTATTCCCTGGATAATCGCCGATGGTAATTTTCCATGTAAGTTAGGGCCATTAGCCGTTATTCTTCTAGATCGTCGAGTTTCGCCAGGATCAAATTAGTGTTTAAATTCTTCTCCCAAGCTTCGTGTTTTGTTGTTGGTAAGATTACTTCAGATGGAAGTACTGCCTCGGCGCCAAAGGTGAGTAAAAAGGGTGATGCCCCAGTTGTTTCTCTAACAATGGTCCTATAAGACCATAAAACATTGTGTAAATGTTCACACCATGCTTTCTGTGTGGCTCCACTCTTTTCTCCAACCCCATTCCAATAGTTTTGTTTGTAGCTTCTGCTTGTCCATTGCTCTGTGGATACAATGGAGTTGACTTCCCTAACTTTACACTGTAAGTAGCGAGCAATTTTTTGATGTTATCTCTAACAAGCTCTTTCCCATTATCTGTACAAATTTCTACTGGCACGCCGAACCTACAAAATATATTTTCCCAAATAAACTTGAATACTTCTTGCCATGATATCTTCTTGATAGCCTTCGCTTCACACCATTTAGTAAAGTAGTCAGTTGCTACTATTATGTATTTCCTCTATCCTGATCCTGGAGTCAGAGGTCCTATGATATCAATGCCCCACTTGGCGAAAGGCCAAGGATTCAGTACTGAGTTTAATGATGTTGCCGGCGCCTTGATTCTTCTTCCATACAACTGACATTTTTTGCATCGGCGAGCATATTCTTTAGCATCGTTGTTCATCCATGGCCAGTAGTAACCTTGCATTCTCACTTTCAAGGCTAGAGCTCGCTGACCCCTATGATTCCCACAGTCTCCTTCGTGGATTGATTCTAGCAGCTTCTTGCCTTCTTCACTCGATACACATCTTAGTAAGGGTCCAGAGAATGATCTACGGAATAATATACCATCTCTAAGTTCGTAATTCGCCGATCTGCTGACCACTTGGTGGGCTAAAATCTGCTTTCCTGGAAGAGTAAGGCGATCTAGATAATATCGTATCGGCGTTCTCCAATCTGTCTCTGCTGATTCTTCAGTGTCTGTTGCCAATACCTCCCTTTGTTCTCGTTCATCCACAGAGGATTGCCTCACTCGCTCAATAACTATCGAAGTAATGTCAGGATTTGTCATTATTGATGAGATAAAAGCCAAGGCATCAGCGTGCCTATTATCCTTTCTGCAGATGTGATGAAACTTGATACCAGGAATCTCCTGAGCATACTCCCTAGCAAGTTTGAGATACTTCTGCAGAGAAGCATCGACTGCCTGATAACGTCCAGAGATTTGGCGAATCACCAGTTGAGAGTCGCTTGTCAATCTAACATCGCTGATACCCAACTCAATAATTAATCGCATGGCGTGTATAACTGCTTCGTATTCTGCCTCATTGTTAGTCGCCGGGAACTCCAACCTTAGCGAATGTACTATCCTTGTTCCTTTTGGCGAAGTAAAAACAATAACTATTCCTTTTCCTTCCTTATTTCATGAACCATCGACATACACCTCCCAACTTGTAGGACTGCATTTCAACAATTCTGGCATCTAATTTTCTCGGTCATCTAGCGGAAAGGGTACATCTTATATTGCTTCTTCTTCTTCTATTGGGAAATCAGCAAGAAAGTCGGCGATAACCTGAGATCTTTGAGCTGTACGAATTTCGTACTGAACGCCAAACTTCTCGATCTGAGTATTCCATTTAGCGATTCGCCCCACTCTCTAAGAACTATGCAGGATGGACTCAATGGGAGTCTTTGTTAGGACAGTAATAGGATGAGCATGGAAATACGGGCGAAGTCATTGGGACGCAAAGACTAGAGCCAGAATCAACTGCTCAATCTTTGTATAATTCTTCTCTTCTCCCTGCAATGTTCTGCTAATGTAGTATATAGGCGTTTCTCCGCCTTTAGTTCTTACAAGTACGGCGCTGATGGCGACTTATGTTGTGACGAGGTAAAATCTGAGTTCTTCGCCATCTTCTAGTGGCTGAATCGCTGGGAGAGTAGCGGGGTACTTTTTAATACCTTGAAAGGCAGCTTCATAAGCTTCTGTTCAGTTTTTTTTTTCTTTCAGTGTTTGGAAGAATAACTAGCATTTGTCGGAGAATCTTGAAATAAATCTGTTAAGCGAAGCCAAAGTTCCATTAAGTCGCATGACATCCTTGACTGTCACCGGCGAGGGCATATCTATGATGGCTTTAACTTTAGCTTGGTCCGCTTCCACACCCTTTTTGGTGACAACATACCCTAAGAATTTTCCTGATGTGACCCCAAAAACACATTTCACCGGGTTTATTTTTAATTTAGTAGTGCGCATATGATCGAATATCTCTCTGAGGTCTTGTACGTGAGTTTGTTTTACTTTGCTCTTCACTAGCATATCGTCAACATAAACCTCCATTGTTTTCCCTATCCATTTGTCAAACATCTTCTGAGCCATTTCTTGATATGTAGCGCCGACGTTCTTCAATCCGAAAGGCATCCGAGTATAGTAGAACAACCCTTTAGTAGAAAAAGAAGGCGGTGTGCCTCTGATCTTCTTCCGCCAAAGGTAATTGATTATAGCCTGAATAGCCATCCATGAATGATAGCAACTCATTCCCTGATGTGGCATCCACTGTCTGGTCGATACTTGGCAAAGGAAAACTATTATTTGGACATGCTCTGTTGAGGTCGCTGAAGTCAATACAAATCCGCACTCCTTTATTCTTCTTGGGTACCACTACCATATTCTCTATCCACTGAGGATATTGCAATGGTCTTATAATACAGGATGCTCTCATCTTGTTAATCTCAGCTTCCACTGCTTCCTTGTATGCTGGATCCAATTTCCTTATACTTTGCTTGAAGGGTCTAATCTTTGGATCAATATCTAATTTATGGCATGCTATCTCTGGGTCAATACCCGGCATTTCGTTCATACCCCAAGAAAAAACATCCACATACTCCCTGAGCAATGACTGCAGCTTCACCGATTCTTCTTCGTTCAGCAGTGTGCCAATCTTTACCATCTTAGGATCACTATCCTCGTCGATGTTAATATCTCTGGTTGGTTCTACCGTCGTAAAATGTAGCTCAGGCTCTCCCATCGGCGAAGGTTCCTTTAATTGCTATAATGTCTTTTCCCCAGGTTTCGCCGAAGCGACTTCAAATTCACAGAAACATACTTTGATGGGTCGGCGATAATCTCTTGAATTTCCTGTTCCTTTAACAGTTCTTTGCCCTGCTTCTTCTTCTCGTTAATTCTAGATTTTCTATTTTCACGTAGTTGAACATCCGCCGCGTTACAAGCCTTTGCTACTGCCAAATCCCCCAAGTTCTCGGCGACTCCCTTAGGTGTTGGAAACCTTAAGAGTTGATGATAAGTCGAGGGTACCCCTTTCAAGTTGTGCAACCATGGCCTCCCAAGAATTGCAGCGTACGGCGAAAAACATCCACAATACAAAGGGTAGTATCTAAAATCAGATCGTCGCAAGTAACAATCTTGAATTCAATTTCTCCTTTTGGTTTAGATGCAATGACGTTGAACCCATAAATATTGTATTTTTAAACTGTCGGCGAAGGAATTTCAGAATCTTTTGCTTTCATTGCTTCATATGCGGAGTTAAAAAGGATATCAACCGAACTGCCTGGGTCAATAAGCACTTTTGGCACTTTGAACTTTCATATCTGAACAATGAGAACCAAAGGATTATTATGGCTTCTCCCTTCAGCTGGTACCTCATCGGCAGAGAATCCTACGCACGCTTTCATCCAATCTAACAATGGTTCCTGCTTGACGGCGGCACTGCAAATCTCGTTCCCCGACCTATCTCGCTTATGTACTCTGGATAAATATTGTTGTGGAATTCATCTCTAGTAATCTTCGAATGTACAATGGAAAAACAATCCAACTCCTTCAAGTCTCGCTCTACTTTTACTTCAAACACATTTGGAGCTTGAATAACTTGAATTGGTTGAACCATAACTGGTGGTGGCGGCGACAACTCAAGGAATTCTTGGAATTTTCCCAAGCGAATGAATCTGTGGACTTCTTGCTGGACACCCGTGCAATTTTCTGTTGAATGGTCGTGGAACAAGTGGAAGTGGCAAAAGGAGTTGGTATTAGTGGGTGGAACCCTGGGATTTCCTCTATTATAGGGATAGCGAATATCATCTCTGCAGTTTGAATTCTCAATTTGACCCCAAGCATCAGTGTAGGAAATACGAAGCTTTGGAAGTGCGGCATCCTGGAAAGCTTGCTGGTTGCCTCTACGCTCGCCAATTTTTTTGTTATCACCGTTGTACCTCATATCGCCATTCCCATTTCGCCGATTGTCACGTCTTCCTCTGCCATCATTTCTTCCTCTATTATCCTGCCTTTTCCTGCCATCATAGTTGTCTCGCTTTTGAGAATTCTGATGCTGATCGGCGGTTGTTTGGTGTTGTTGTTGCTTCAGCGCCTCTGGTACCACCATCGCCGATGAGGAAGCTATCACTAATCTCTGATGTTTTTCCTTGAGCCATTCTCTTTTTATTTCTTCTTGCTCTTCTAAAGAGTAACTATTGATTGAGTGAATTTGCTTTACTCTCTCCTTCTTTTGGCGAAGTTCTTCCTCCTGAATTTCTTCATAATTCATCCATCCATTTTGCTTAGCTCTTATGGCCTTCATGTCTTTCGGTGGATCCCAAAATAGATTCTTATACATAGGGTCTGATGTTTCCATAGAATTAATGAATGCCCGTATTTTATCTTTATCAGATACTGCTGAACCTACTTCGCTACAGAGATTTCGCCATCGCTGAATTAAACTTCTGTATGTTTCCGATAGTCTTTTCTTGATGTTAAACAATCTTTCCACGCCTGGGCGACTTCTGTTATTCTGAATGTACGTGCTCAAGAACTTTCCCTTCAACTTGTGGAATGATCCAATTTTACCTTCTTCCAACCCATCAAACCAAGCCAAAGCTTCGTCTTTAAGGGTGGCAGGAAATGCCATGCACATTATTGAGTCTGAATTTACCCATGCCGCCAAGTCTCGCTTATAACTCCTTAGGTGCTGAGCTGGATCCCCTGTTCCGTCAAATATGGACAAGAACTTTGGCATGGTAAATCTTGTAGAAACATGGCCATATGTAATACATTATTTAAAGGGCGTCTTCTGTGCCTCAGAAAGTGTTGTTTCTAACTTTGACTCCTTCGTGGATCCTCCCATCGCCGCTACTTTGCTTTTTAGTCGGCGAATCTCTCTTCTTACTCCCTTATTTGTTCCATCACGCCCTCCTGAATCGTCGAAACCTTCAGCATTCCTTCTAGGCGTTTCTATCCTTCTGCCTCTCTCATCGTATTTTGTCGAAGAGTCAGAAACCTCTATTGTCCTGGCTCTGCTTCTTTCTGAACTGTGAGTGGTGTGCGAATGAGATGTGTGACTCCTGCTCTGTATCATCTTCCTGTTCTCCGCCATCAATTCTCTGTGGCTCTGCAAGACGGTCTCCATTTGCAATTGCATCTGCAGCTGCATCTGAGATGTTTGCCGGTTGTTTGCCTCAAGTATTTTCTTTAATAAGGTCTATGTAGTATTAGTGGATCCTGTGTTATCGGCCACTACTATGGGTCGAGCCAAAGTTACGCCAGGTGCTACCGCTGCCACTGCTGACCTGATGAGCATCTTCTGGTATAATAGGTTCGGCGACCACTGTTGGAGCTACCACCAATACATTAGGTGCTTCGCCGACAATCCTTTGAGTTGTATCCACCGCCATAGTAGCATCTCCCACTATGTTCTGAGTGACGCCTGCAACATTAGAAGATTAGCCAACCATTCTTTGAGTTGCCCTAACGCCACCAGTTGATTCGCCGATGGTATCCCTAGTTATCTCCTGTCCGACCCTACGTCACAACTCATTAGGTACAACTGCCGCCCCTGCGTCCTACAGGTGAGTGATATCCTCCAGTAGGACTTCGTCTTGATTCACTTGCTGCTGTACAGGTGACCGCCGAGGTAAATCTTGATTCGCGAAGAGAGAATTCGCCAACCCTGCTGGCTCTGGTGCTCTGCTTCTGGTGGTGGGCCAACTGGGAAATACCAGCAGGGTAGGTGTGGTGGGATACCTTGGAGGCCTTCTCGCCAAAGCTCTACTACTCTCATTCCTAGAACCCATTCGCCGAAGATCTTTAAAATAAGACAAACACACTTCCTGACAGTATTGCTCTGTTAGTACTGTGAGTAGATGTCAAACAAGTTAGTGGAGGTGGTTGGATAACTTTTCAGAATGTTGTTTAAGGAAATGACAAAAAATAGCAGACCTAACTGTAGTTATGCACATAGAATGACCTAATCATGACAAGAAGGACTAAAGTGGTAATTTCACTATAATGTTCAAAAGATACAAACTTCAAACAACCAAGCTAGCCAAGAAATTTCAATCAAAAGGTGTACGACGACTACTTTTGGAAAGTTTGAAATCATTATACATATGTCCCAACTGAAGCTACCCAGAATCTCAGTATTGTATATGTTATTATGATGAGTATAGGGACCCAAAAACAGACCACGAAAGGCTATTTATAGTAACATCTGTACCAGAAACAACATGGTTTCGCCGGAAAATAATCTTTTAAAAGAATCAAAACTTGAAATACATATAAAAGGATAAATCCTTACGGACTACCAGCACTACAAGAGTTAACATTTTCTTAGAACAACCATGCTATGAACAAGAAAGATAACAACGACTTCTAACAACAACCTAGGTAAAGATAAACATTTTACCACTCCAAACATACCCAAAATAGCATATTTTCTCAAAGATAGGTAGCCATCCGTACGCTATGATCTTAAACATACCAAAAGTAGTATTTTTTAACAAAGCAAATAATTCTATTCCTCACTGATGTTATAAAAGTGAAATATGTGATGAAATCAACGAGTTTTCAAGGAAAAAAATAACGAGTTGAGCTTAAGATCTCACCAACATCAAGAACTTTACTAAAAATAGCATTGTGATGCAACAAATGGCCAATACAAGCAAGATTTCAACCAGTAAACATGTCAACGAACAATATATGTGCAGATCTCAACAAATCATGATGGAAAGCAAGGAAAAACAAGTTCAAAACCTAATCTAGCGCCAAAGTGTAACTGTCTAAAATCCCATGGGTAGATCTTAGACAGTACACCCAAATAATCATACACATGCATACACAGAATCATAAATACACAAGATAATAAAGAGTGAAGGGTTAGAGATACTTGACAACGATATTACTTGGTTCGTCCTCATTAATGAGGCTTACATCCAAGGATTTCCACTAGAATAAGTTTAATTACAACTCTCACCTTGCTAATTGATATGTATGATCTCTGTACTCTTGATGACTAAAGTTATTAGGGCGGAATTCGAAATAACTATAGACAAAAGATAGGTAAAACGTAGACACAAGAACATATTTACGAAGAAAGATATCTTCTCTAGATTATGAACAAGACAATATTACAATTCTCTCTTTCACGCTCACAATCTCACTAAGCTTGCTTTTGCAACACGATGGTTACCTCACAAACTTCTTCTCTAGATTTACTAGATGCCTATGGTGTCTTAGCTATGAGCCAAGCACCTCTATTTATAGTGGTTTGGTTTCCCTAAACCTCTTAGGAATCTATTTCCTTATTTAGGACATATATTCTTCTTTAGGAAGTTATTTCCTTATCTAGGAATCCTTCCTTAATAACAATCCTACTCTATATAGGTTTCCTTCCCTAAATAGAGTTCTTCCCTCAATTA
>JAJJMA010228251.1:0-14220 GCA_023529015.1 Papaver nudicaule
AATTTTGACACCTAAAACTGACAACTAGCTTGACATACCAACGCTAGTGGGTTTGACCGGACAATGCCCTAACAATCTCCCCCTTTGTCAATTTTAGTGACAAAACCAATTTACATATGGATTCAAATAATATACATTGAAGTATTAACCAGATGTAGTTCTTGATTTCTTGAATTCTTCAACTTCTCCCTTGAGTCTTGATGTGTTCATTAAACTCTTGTTGATGAATCCGTAGTCAGCAGTCACAACATATCCAGCTCAAACAACCATAAAGGTACGCTTAAGCTTACGTGGGTTTAGTATGCTCATCCCACATGTTGTTTGTGCGTAAGAGTAAGAATCTGAGCAATCTTTAAAGTTGGTGTACCAGAACTTTAAAGTGATTCTACTCATTCTTGATACGAAGCTTGATCTCAGCTTTAATTACTCCCCCTTACATGATACTTTATGAAAAGCACAACAAGTAAGCACATGCTGTTCTCCCCCCATGGTTATGCAACCACAAGAACAAGAACCATATGTATTCTCCCCCTATTTGTCACAAAAATATGACAAAGTAGTTTGAGACTAGGGTTTCATACACCTTGTGATAACAGGTGAAGCCAAGTACTCGCATATCAAGTGTAAAGGTGGTATACTTAGGTAATCTGAACACAAAGATTCCTGAGTTCTCACCTTATGGAGAAATAAAGATACACTTTCTCCCAATATTCCACATCCACGCTCCCCAAAAAGATTTGTTATTAAGCGCAAGTTCAATAAAGAACTCTCCCCAGTGTGGTGTTATTCAATAAAGAACAACTGACAAAGACTAACATGGACAAGAACAATTGAATGTTATCCAGTTTTGCTTTGTAATTAATCTCTTTTCCTTAGCCAATTTTTTCGGAAAAAGAGTTATATGATTCTGAGTTTGGGAAAACCCTAAAAACCATATAATCAAAAGTTTCTTAATCGTGAGAAAAAGCATAACTTTTGTAAATAGACACAGCTTTACGTCACTACCGAAGCAATGAAAAAAGCTATGTTTTGCAATAGGATTGAGGTAGACAAATCAAGTATTGCAAACATCATTAATAACATCTAAAAAGAACTTTTATTAATGAAATAAAGTAATACATGCTTGAAAAACTCTAAAAAGCATGAAAGGCAAACTACTAAACAGATTTAGTTTATATTCCTTAGGCAAAAGTAAGAACAAGTTCTCACAAGGAACCAACTAATGTGATCTACCAAGAAAGAATAAATCTAAACAAAAAGTTGTTGTTAACAACTTTATTTAGGATTGCTACTTGGAAAACTAGCCACTTTTGGTATTACAGACTTCACAATACTTGTTGTCAGCAAGTTTCTCGATCCGTCTTTTCAAGAGAGCAAGCTCATCCTGTACAGCTTCCAACTGGGACCTAAGCAATGCATTCTTTCTTGTAGTAACCATGGTATTATTTTTCATGGTTTCATAATCTATGAAGAAGCGATAGACGATGGCTGATGAAATCTGAACCCTCTGATCCAATTTTTCATATTCATAAGCATCAAAGGCATAAACCCCAAGCTGACGAGTATGAAAAGCCATAGTCTCTTCTTCTTCCAGAATCTCTTCTTCCCTTTCTATCTCTTCAGCGCCTTGAGCACATCTAAACTTCTCCATTTTAGAGGTAGAATAGCAGAGAAAATACTTGAATAATTATTCCTCAAGTATTGTGGTATTTATATAGGAATCACTACACCATATTCAGAAAGTTTTATTGAAGAACTTGGATGGTGATTTGATTGCTAGGGGTACACTTTGTGTCGGTGAGCAGAGATTAATCTGTCACAGCGTACCTGTGGCTGAGTCGAATTTCAAAGTGCTGCTGGATCACATTTACCTGCCAGAAGAGCCCACCACCAAAGCCAACAAGCTTGCTAGGAAATTTAAAGAAGTTGGAGTTGGAGGGTTTTGTGTTCATCCAAAGAGTAACACGACATTTCATTAGATTGGTCGCCGTGTTTTTTGAAGATGTCTGCCATCATCTTGGTTTATAACTGACTTAGGTTTTGGGGGTACCAGAAAATTGTAGGGTATTGTGCTCTGAGAATTGCAGGGCAGTCTGAATTTTTTTTTTATAGTAAATTTAAGGGCAGCAACGGAAAATCAGCAGTTTCCAGTTTAGATGTTTACACCCCTCAAAATTATGCCTTGAATTTTTTTCCACCCCTAGACTATAAAGCGTGCTAAATTCGCGTGTGCCGTCAACCTTATCTAGTGTCGACCTAAACTTAGCCATTTCATTTCTTTCATTTCTCTCTTTTCTCTTTTCTCTTTTCTCTGTGAGGATGCGGGAGAGAGTAGATAGGGTTTCATTCCTCTTTTATTTTTTCTCTGAATCTCTGTGTGTGAGGCTGCGAGAGAGAGAAGATAATAGAGAAGTTAGGGTTTCATAGAGAGTAGATAGGGTTATAGATTTTAATTCTCTGTGAGGATGCGGGAGAGAAGTTAGGGTTTCATAGATTTGGTTTTTCTTATCTTCATAATCGTTTTCATCTGGTGCTGCGATTAGGGTTCATCTGGTTTCTTCTTCAATTTCAGGTGATAAATTAGGGTTTCGTAGAAATTCTCTTTCAGTTTCGTTGGTACGGTTTCTTCTATTTCATCTGGTTTTTTCTGCTCTGAATCTTATTTGATTGCTTTCTGTCTTTTCTTAAGTCATACAAATGCTGTTAACATCTGGATAATCTGTTGTGTGTGAGTTTGTTTCTGAGTTTCAGTTAAATGAAATTGATATGATATGGGTCAATTTGGTCTGGTGGTAAATATTGAGCTACTTCTAAGCTCATTCTCTTCTAAAATGAGAATTCTGTCGTTAACTTAAAGGGATTCGGCACCCTACCACTAGACTATATTGCCTAATTGATTGATTTGTGTCTTTTCTTAAGTCATACAAATGCTGTTAACATCTGGATAATCTGTTGTGTGTGAGTTTGTTTCTGAGTTTCAGTTAAATGAAATTGATATGATATGGGTCAATATGGTCTGGTGGTAAATATTGAGCTACTTCTAAGCTCATTCTCTTCTAAAATGAGAATTATGTCGTTAACTTAAAGGGATTCGGCACCCTACCACTAGACTATATTGCCTAATTGATTGATTTCTGTCTTTTCTTAAGTCATACAAATGCTGTTAACAAATATGTGTGAGTTTGTGTGCAACAAATATGTTGGATATCATTTGTTATAGTTTGTGTGCAACAGACATCTGCCTAATTGATATAGTCATATTGATTTCTGTCTTTACATATCATTTGTTGTAGTTTGTTTTGCATATGTTATACCTTAGGTGATTATATAGTTGATTTGGTTGTCTAAATGATAGAACAGCAAATTGCTGTTCTCATCAGGACTCCATAAATCTTCTATTTTTTTCTTTATCACTTGCTGGTAAATAAGTAGTAGAAGGTTTATGGAGTACCTTGATGAGTGCGCCTTTTTGTTGTATCGCCTTGTTGAATCTTCTATGATTCTACTTCTTTCATTATTACTTGTGGTAGTAAAGAAGTAGTGGCAGCAAATTGTCGCGTGCGCCTCAACACTCAAACCTTTTTCTTGCTTTTTTTTTATCACTTGCTGGTAAAGAAGAACAAGAAGAGGGTTTGTGGGTACGAGGGGTGCGCCTTTTTGCTGCTTAGGTGTAAGTAGCAGCAAATTGTTGTTCGCGTCCAACCTGCCAAATCCTCTACTACTATCATTATCACTTTGTGGTAGTATAGAAGAGGGTTTGGAGGTTTGTGGCCGTGTGCGCCTTTTTACTGTTTAGGTAGTAAGTCACAGCAAATGACTGTTCTTGTGCACCCCAAATCATTGACTTTTAGAAGTTTCTGAAGTTTGATTGTGTGTAAAATTTCAGATATGTCAAGTGTGGCTGATAAGAGGTGGATGACTTTTAGTCGCAAGTCGAATACATACATACAAGGTGTAAGGTCATTCATTTCTTTTCTCCGCAACAAAGGTGGAGGTTTGTTTTCATGCCCTTGTGTTGTTTGTAGAAATGGTAAAAGATTGAAGTCAATTGATGAAATAGATTATCATTTGCTCAAAAATGGAATGCTTCAGACTTATACGATCTGGAGTTTTCATGGGGAAACCTTAGGAGTAGGACAACATAGTCATAACATTACTACTCATACTGTGGATGTCGAAAATGTAGCGGATAATGTATGTTTAGCTGATGAGAATGTTGATTCTGGTGTGAATGTTGAATTTAATCCTAATCTAGGTGTAGATGAGAATGTTGATTCTGGTGTCAATATTGAAGCAGATCCTAATGTAGGTGCATATGAGAATGTTAGGTTACACAGTAGGAAAGAAAGAAAAAAATCTGCATATGAGCGTGCTAGAGAACCGTTATACCCTTCATGTTCTAAAGGAAAGACAGCATTGTATGCTGCTATTAGACTCAATAACATAAAGACCCAATATGGGTTTTCTGACAATGGTACTACTGCTCTCTTAGAATTGATGAAAGAGTTGCTTCCTGATGAGAACACATTGCCGTCTAAGTACCATGACATAAAGAAAATGATCCAAGAACTAGGTATGGATTACATAACATATGATGCATGTGTAAATGACTGCATTTTATATTGGAAAACTGAGTCGACATTGGTTAAGTGTCCGGTTTGTCAAGAACCTAGGTAAGAAGGTTTTTAATGATGAGAGGAAACTTACACAAGTGGCTCAAAAGACTTTAAGGCATTTTCCGTTGATTGCGAGGCTGCAAAGGTTTTATAGTGTACCGTGGATAGCAGAGGCATTTCTGTGGCATTTCAAAGCAAAGTCAGATATTAATGTGATGCGTCATCCAGTCGATTCTTCGGCTTGGCGATGCGCAGATAACTTTTCTCCTGAGTTTGCCAAGGAACCAAGAAATGTCACACTTGGGATCTCAACCGACAGCTTCAACCCAAATGGATGTTTTGGTGCAAGTCACAGTTGTTGGCCGGTTATTCTGTGTCCGTACAACCTTCCTCCTTCGTTGTGTATGAAAAAAGAGTTCTCGATGTTATGTTTGTTAATATCTGGCCCAAAAGCACCAGGTAAAAGTTTACTTCCCTTCATTTCTTTGTTTCTGCAAGTTCTCTGAAAATATATTCTGAATTTTTGCATGTTAACATGTATGTGTAGGTAAAGATATTGATGTTTATCTACAACCACTGGTAGATGAGCTCCTTGAGCTGTGGAATAAAGGTGTAATGACATACGACTCCTCCAGCAAGTCTGAGTTTCTTTTAAAAGCAAGACTTTTGTGGGCTATTCATGATTTTCCAGCTTTGGGTACGTTATCTGGATGTGTGACTCATGGTTATTATGGGTGTCCTACTTGTGGAGAAGGTACAGTTGCTGAATGGCTGCATTTCAGTAAGAAGATATGTTATATGGGTCACCGAAGATGGCTGCCAGCGAAGCACAAATTTCGACTTGATAAATCAAATTTCAACGGAACGGTAGAGCATTGTGAAGCTCCATGGCCAATGACAGGAGAAGAAATTAAAGATAAGGTAGCAAATATCACAATTAAGAAGGGCACGGGGAAACAACCAGCAGCAGATAAGAAACGTAAAAGGAAAGCGGCAGTGCAAGATGAAGATGTTGCAGATGATCATACCCTGTTTTCTCGTAGGTCTATTTTCTTCATGATTCAATGTATATACTTTAATTATATCTCAGAACTTATACGTATAAAACATACTTATTTATTTTGTTATTTTCTTGCAGGTCTATTCTATATGATTTGCCGTATTGGGCAGCACATGTGGTTCGACATCAAACAGATGTCATGCATACCGAGAAGAACATAATTGAGCATATTCTCAACACTCTGATCGGAAGTAGCAAGTCCAAAGATGGTCCTAATGCACGTAAAGATATGGAAGCCATGGGAATTAAAAAGAAGATGTGGTTGGGTGCTGCTGATTGATAGGTGCATAAAACACCTCAATATCATCAATTGATTATGCTTTCTTTGTTAGTTTTCTTGTGAAATACTTTGCATTATTCTTGTTTTCTATTGTGTAGCGTTTATTAGGTTGAATCATCCAAAAGAGCTAAAAGTGCCAAAAGGAGAAAGGAACAAAAGAGCGAAAAAAGGAGAACGGCCAAAGACCAAGCTTCACTCATTCAAATGCGGATTTTCTTGGCTCTATCTTGAAGAGAATTGAATTACGAAGCCAACGGCGAAAGAATCAAGTCATTCCGAATTCGTATGAAGAAGTTAGCAAAAATTAGTGATTGAAAAAGAGGGATTTCAGGAGAGTAAACATTGAAAACCAGGGGTTAAATCATTAATATGAAGAAGTTCAGGGACCTTTACATAAATACTGGACCGGGGACCTGAAAACAATTAAGGAGAAATGCTATGTGACGTCCTGGCTCTGTTAAGGGAGCACTTTAGACAGTTCAGAAAAGAAGAAAAAATAGAACGCAGTGGCAGGGATCGAACCCTGAACCTACAGCTGCCTTAGCGTACTGTGAACCACTGCACCACAGCTCGTGTTGTGATATTGACTGAGCTTGTTTCGTAGTAAACTGTTTCTTACTGTGCTGAAGACAGACACAAATTTGGATCGGGGCCACCAGGCTTCACAACTTAAACCTCCAGAGTCCAGACGAATTCTAGGTCAATTCACGACCAGTTATTCTTTTTCTCTTCTCAGCCTCTGCGTCCAAGTTCTCGACATCCAACTGTTGCCGTCGTAGCCATGGGTCCGATGGGTGTTTGTCAAGGCTAGGTCGGGTCTCCACAAGGAACTAACGGTTCGGTTTTGGGTGATATTGTGGTTAGAAAACCATCAGGAAGAAGGACCAGAACACAACGCTGCTGCAATGGTTTGATGGGTTTTGGGGTTATGAAATTAAACCAGAGAAGAAGATGTGATGTTACTGCGGTAGTGAATGAATGAAATATGGTTGTGTGTGAATGTGTTGAAACTACAGGGAAGGAGCTTTGTGATTGATCATATAAGCCAATTGAGCTCATTTAAACAAAACAGCAAAAACACACACCAACTGTTTGTAAAAATGCCAGAATGAAGTTGTGAACTAGAGCAAGAATGGTGAGCCAATGGTACTGGTTCCAGCTAATGAAAATCAAAGATTAAGCCTTGATTTAATAGATTGGGGTGAATGAAGAGAGGGGTCAAGCTCAGATTTGAAGATTGCAAACAAGAAGAATGGTGGTTGATTCATGTTTTTGGTGAGATGTCTGTCAGAAAACAGAGGAATGGGTTTGAGTTCTTGTGAGTGTTGCTGGTTTCTTGAGCTACTTGCCATGGGTATTTGGAAGTGTGTACAGAGCTTGTTGAGCATCAGTCATGACCAAGAAACCAGCGAGAAGAAGGTCCAGATATTGAGTTTCATGCCTGCGCAGACAAGGAGAAACTGGTTATTCTGCCATGGTCTAATGGGTGCTGAAAGGTTGCTACACTGGATAGTTTGCCAAGTTGTGTTGCTGGGTGGAGAGTGTGCAGGGTATGAACTAGAGTCCCAAGATGGAAAGGAAAACAAGATCTTAGCATAGACTCGGAGCTGGCAGCAGAGAAAACAAGTTTGAGCTGGATTTGGACAACAGTTTGGCTGGACGCATGGAAGAGAATTGTTTGCTGTGGTGTTGCTGTTGTGTGTTAGGATTGAGCCATGGTTCAAAATTGGGTGTGCCAGGGATTTTGGAGTCTTTCTGACAATGGCTAGGACTTGGTTTAGAAGAGGAGAAGTAAAGGAAACTTGGGTTCCAGCTTGACTTCAGATTTGAGTTATATTTGGAAAGACTTTTAAGCGGTGGAAAACAACTTAGAATAACTGTTATTGCCGTTGATTTATTTGGATGGATGGCTACAATTTGTGCATGATTTCAGAATATGTCTGGGATTAGGAAAGACTGGTTTGTGTGGAAATCAAACCGCAGAGACTAAGAGGCTATAAATAGAGGTTTCAAGCACCAAAAGAAGACATCTTTCTTGACAGAAAAAAAACACACAAGGTGTTCAAGAAAAGGTCACAGAGAATTTTGAAGGTCTTCGACAACGGAATTGCGTTCTTCTTCTTCACACCACAATAGTTTGCTTTCTCTCTTCCTCTTATTTGATTTATTATTGTGTTCATAAGCTATGAGGAGCTAAAAACCTCATTGATTGAGGATGAATTCTAAGTTTTAAACCTAATTTGAGTTGTTTTATTCATCGATTTCTAGTTCTTCACATGATTATCGTTTGTTTTTACTATTAAGAATGTTTATGTTTGATTGATAGATTGTCTAGGTGGCCAACTAATTCAATTCGTCAATTAACCTAAAGCTAGTAGAGAACTAGGTATCCGTAATTGTACCGAAATTCCTACACAAGTAGAAATTGTGAGACCTTGCAAAGGGATTTTGTAAAGCAATCGCAAGTAAGAACAACGCTAGTAAGTGAACCAATCGTACCGAGTTTTACTACTAGTATCAACCTAAATTCACAAATCTTAGTGCTTCCGATTAGATTACATCTTGAGATCGTACTTCATGGTGGTCTAGCCAGATAGAATCCGGTGGCTAAGCGTACTTGTCATTCGGTGATACAAGGAATTTTGGGGTTAGCTAAGCGTACCTGTTAGCCTACGGTTGTTGGTAATCTGTGAAATAACAAAGAATAGGTGAAGATAATAACTCATTGACGGTTTAGTAACGAAGAAGGATTCCTTGATCATATTTCTCTCATTGATAACCAATTTTATTTGCTTTCGTATTTACTTTTGCTTAATTACAACCTAAACCAAAACCCCCCCTTTTTGTGACTTGTTAACAACTAAAACACTACTCCTCGTGGGAACGAACTCTATTTGCTACTATATTATTTATAATTGTGTAGAAGATAAGAGAACTAATTTGAATAGGTTACGACACCCATCACTGATCCCAAGACTGGTAAAACAACTATTGAAGATGGAACTTTTGCGATGACGAAGAACGAGAAGATTCAATTTTGTACTACTCTGAAGAACTTAAGTGTGCCCACTGGTTTCTCTTCCAATCTTCGCAGCATCGTTAGCATTACTCCTCCCGAGCTCAAGAATTTCAAGTCTCACGATTACCACGTTGTGATGCAAAATTTGCTTCAAATCCTGGTTCATCTTGCGACTTCACTGCCTAAGGATCTACGAATTGCTCTTCTGCGTATAAGTATTTTTTTCAAAATTTTGTGCGCCAAGGTTATTAACAGAGAACATCTTGTAAAAGCTAAATCTAGTTTGGTGGAAGCAATGTGTGTATTGGAGAAACACTTTCCTCCGTCTTTTTTCGTTATTAGTATTCACTTGATGGTGCATCTGGCGGATGAAGCTTTAACATGCGGTCCTGTTAGATTCAGGTGGATGTATCCGTTTGAGAGGTAAATGCCATCCTTTTCTCTTTTTAGTTTCTATTTTCTTGATTTGGACTTGTACTGAACCCTTGGCTTACTGAGTTTTGTAGGTTAATGAAAACTTTCAAGAATTTGGTGCGTAACAGAAGGTACATTGATGGCTGCATTGCAAGAGGGTATACATTACGCGAAGCTAGCTTATACTGTATGGAGGACCTGTCAAAAGATGGTGACGGTACTCATAAACATAGTCGACAGACCTTTCTGGATGACGACGATGAGTTTGCAGATGAGATGTCGTTGAGTAAAGGTAAAACAGTTACTTTAACTGATGTACAGTTTGAACAAGTGCGCAAATGGATTCTGTCCAAGTATGTGGGATTAAACGAATGGGAAAGGTATACTTCTTCATTACTTTCTCATGTTTAATGTTATGGCATTGTATACATTTTTGTAATTCTGAAAGCATTTAATGTTCTAACACAATGAGTTGGTGGATGTCATTGTAGGAAGTATGCTGCTTATGTTGACAGCTCCAAAGATGATACTGTAAAGAGATTTCATATATGGTTACGCGACGAGGTATAAGCTAAAAAGTTGTTTATAAAGTTGTTCCAAATAGTTTAACCCAGTAAGTGATTAACTGATTCACAAATCTTCTTTTTACAGTTGCTGGCAGCCAAAGAAGAAAATTCAGTACTTTGGCGACTAGTGCAAGGACCCCAGTTCAAGGCTACATCGTATAAGAAATACCAAGTGAACGGCTATATCTTCGCTCCAAAACGTTACGAGGAGGGAAAGGTATGTCAAAACAGTGGTGTGTGTATGAAGGCCTTTACAAAACAGAGAGCAAAATCCTCTGACCTAAACTACAAGGAAACAGAAATGACCTATTATGGAGTTGTTCGAGAGATTATTGAGTTGAATTATGTGGATTTTGAAGAAACGGTTTTTTATTGTGATTGGGTCAAAGTTGAAGATAGAAGTCATGGGTACAAAATTGATCCTAGCTCAAAGGTGATAAAGGTCAACTTGTCTAAGTTGAGAAGCAGAGATACATTGCACGACGAGCCTTTTATTCTTGCCTCTGAAGCGTCGCAAGTGTTTTACGCACCAGATGTTTCTGACATTGGATGGTCTGTGGTAATGCATTCTGCGCAAAGACTAACTACAGCAGTAGATGATTTTGAGGTTCCAACTGTTTACCAGTCAACTTTTATTGACAATGAGACTCTGGAAAATCTTATTGATGTAGCTGAGGTAGCTTGAGGTAATGTCTCCTGCCTCTCTATTATCTTTCTGTTGTTTCCTTTTTCTGGTTTTTTTTTGCAGTTACCTAACCTTCAATTTTTTAACTGTAGTTGGTAGAAGATTGACAAAGGAAATCTTATGGGAAGGTACCTACTATCAGGCCGAAGAGTATTACAGAACCAGGTACTGAAACTAGCTAGGTCTTATAGAACAAGAACACTAAGTAAACTTGAAATATTGTCTGAAACTAGCTAGGTTTCGTTATTATAAGTTCTGTTTTTTTGGCTAAGTGTAGCACCAAGTAAACTTGAAATATTGTCTAAGTATGGAATATTGTCTAAGTATGAAATATTGTCTAAGTATGAATGAAATTTTGGTATTGAATATCTTTGAATGAATGAAATTGATTCTATGAATGTATGATTCTGTGAATGTATGATTGGGGAATTGGAGAACTGTAGGTGCAGGGGAATGGGGGAATTGCAGGGGTATGATTGCCTGCAATTCCAGGGCTGGTAAACCAGGAAAATCTGCTTTTTTTTTTCTGTTAAAACTTTAGCAACGGTATTTTACCGTTTCTATTTTCAGGGAAAGTTGGTCTACGTTGACCTGGTCAAGGTTTAGCAACGGAGAAATTGCGTTGCTATAAAAAGGAAGTCGGTCTTCCTTGACCTGGTCAAGATTTAGCAACGGAAAAATTTACGTTGCTAAAATTTCCCCGGCAAAGGGAAGTCGGTCTTCGTTGACCTGGTCAAGGTTTAGAAACGGTAATGTGGCCGTTGCCGGCTAAAATAAGAAACGAAAGTTAAGCCGTTGCTGGAAAATATCCGAAATGGAGCATAGGCCGTTGCTTACTGAAATCAGAAACGGAGGATAGGCCGTTGCGTGAAAAATTAAGCAACGGAAAAAAGGCCGTTGCGGGCAAAATCTAGCAACGGCTGAACTGGTCCGTTGCTACTACCGTTGCTACCCATGAGACGCAACGGCAACATTACCGTTGCTAAAATTCGTCACACCATGAATCGCAACGGCCGGCCCCCGTTTCTAACACTTTTCGCAACAGATGAGCACCGTTGCTACCCCCCAAATATGGTGTAGTGAATACCAAGAAGGGATTGACTCAAATATCTCACACAATTTTGCACACCCAGAGTCCCTTGGGTTTGTGTTTGTGTTTGTGTTTTAGATAACAATGAAGTAATCTAGTTGAGATTTGAGTGATTCTTTTTCGCAGAGAAACACTGTGTCCGCGTAGTTTGAGTTTTTGTACAGAAAAACACTTCTGACGGTTCGGGAACCGGGTGGAACAGGTTCTTGAACACGTCAGCCTGGACAAGTGTCTCCATCCGTATCTCACAACATGGTTTTTGACATAACCGTGTTTGTGCACTCAGGTGCCTATTCTGAGTGGTATTGATCATTAGTCAGGGTTTCTTCTCCCCTGTTTTCATATTTCCTTATCTCTCAGTACTAAGACAAGGAAATAGTTTGCAACACTCAGGTTTGAGTGTTGGGGTGAGTATTGTCATACCTGGTCTGGACCTTCGTCTAGACCTCCTCGATCTTCTTCCTTTTCCAAAGTTATCATAGAAGCGATTGTCATTAGGATACGGCTCAGTATCTGACAAACTTCTGGATGATTTCCTAGCTTCCTGAACCTGTTTTTCAAGGTCTTCATTCAGCTTAGTGTATCCTGATAACATCTTGTCCAGATTTTTCAGGCTTATCATCTCTTTGGAGGATCGAGGTTGATTGCTCTTAGAGTTCCCTCTCTTCGGAGTCTGCTTTTCAGCAGTCAAAGTTGAAACAGATGTCCTGTTCTCCGGTCTCTGAGGTTTTCTTCTTGAGTATGGAAAAGCTCTACTATGATTTCCGCTCATAGGTGAGGACCCTCTCTTTATCTCATCCCTTATCCCTGGGTAAGATTTTGAGAGTTCAAACAAACTTTTCAACGCATGGTTTAGAGTGTGCTGGAGTTGAGAAACTCGTTGTATCCTCTTTTGGCTATTGCATTCAGACTGAAGGTGTCCTTTCTTTTTACAGAAACTACATGATTTCTCATGTTTCCCTTCAGTAGAACTCTTTTTGTAGGTACTGTTATCATCAGAATTATGAGGGGAATTGATCACCTTGTCTGAGGTGCTCGAAGATATCACCTTCGCTCCAACAGTTTTACCACGATGGGTTCTTGTATCTGATTGACTGTTTTTGGGTTTTTCAGATATTGATTTGAGCCGTTCAATTTCTCCCGTTAACTCTTCAATCTTTTTATGAGCAATCATAAGTTCAGATTTTTCAGATTCTGTACTGGTGGGGTTTTGGGGACTACCACTTTCCAGGGTTGAGTCGGCTGCATGACTTTTCCCTTTTAGTAGTGCAATCTCAGTGGTTAAATACATAACCACGGATTCTTGTTCATTGACTTTATCCAAGAGGGAGTTAACCCTGGCTTTTATTCGTGAGATCTCAGAAGACTGAAATTTCATGAACTTGATGAGATCACTACTTTCCTTAGCTGCATCCCTTTCAATTTCTGAGTCAGAGTCATCTGTCAAATTGAAATGATAAGGATTATCACTCATACTGACAACCTGATTTGGTTGTTCTTCACAAGGGGGATTTGAACCAGTTGTATATGAGTGTAATGGAGTGGTGTCTTCTGGTGTAGAATTAGTACTAACATCCATAACTAACAAGCCTAGATAAACACAGACAGTTACGTCTTTAATGTGTTCACCTGCTCTGATACCAACTGAAAAAGGAGGGGTACCGAAATACTACCAACTTTTCGTTTTGGCTCGTGAGTCTTATGGTTTAAGTCTGGGCGATCTCAAAAATCAATATCCAAACTTATAACTGGAGTTGTTAAACCTCGACAAAGAGTACTTTGGAGTCAACTCTACAGTTAGGCAATAACGTACTACTTGGTGCTTTAATTATACAATCAGAGATATAATGCGGAAAGTAAAAGCACACAAGACACCAGAGATTTTTTTAACGAGGAAACTGCCTTGCAGAAAAACCTCGGGACCTCGTCCAGATTGAACACCGCCCAGTACAAACTGACTACAAACACTAGCCTACTATAAGACTTCGGTCTGGGATGTAGCAGAGACCAAATCAAGCCCTCAAAGCGAAATGGCTACTGTCGCCTTCCTTACGTCTCTAGATCCCCCACAGATCGTCACGCACTTGATTCCCCCAGCTGACGTCCTTTACAGGCCTAGGAGTTGATTTGACCGCTGTCAAAGGCTTGTGTCAGCAATACTGGTTTTGCAACCTTACTGTTGACGTTGGTGTAACTGTCCTCTATCAGTTTACCACACACAAGATGACTTCCTTCGGATTGTTAAATCCAGGTCATACGGAAATCTACTTCTCAAATCGGGGCTGACACGCAAACCAAGTAAGCAATGCCCAATTCGTATCTACCTCAGTTATACACGAAGAATCACTTAAGAAACTTGTATAACTGGAGCTAACTAGGTCGTACAACACCGAGTGCAGCCGTGGTTGCTACCTTTCCAACCTTGTTGAGTAACGTATCAGTACTTGAATAGCCGTATATCAGAAGAGACGGACTTTAGAATAGACAAGA